>JARFXV010002708.1:0-45361 GCA_031761425.1 Cosmopolites sordidus | reverse complement strand
AATGTGCAGTGTACTATTATGAAGATATATAATACTTTTCCGGAGTGTGTTCGGGATCTGTCACGTGATCAGTCTGTGAGAGCGATCAGAAGATATTTGTTGAGCAAGCTTTACTGTTCATTAAATGATTTTGTTGGGGAAACAAAGGACCATTTAAATTCATTTCAATTATTAGAATAGCCTGTTTTGGCGAATTAAACTGTTAATGTTTGTACGTTATCTGTTTATGTAGTACGTTATGTATGTAATTACGTTATCGGCTAATTCGTGTAAATTATGCTGACTGTATTTCTCTCCTCTTCTTTCCAATTGTCTTTTTTCCCCCTGTCTTTACTTCCTTTTTTGTGCCTTGTGTTATAGATATTATATTTGAGTTGTAATTATTTTTTTTCCGTTTTCTTTTTATATAGAACTAAGTGTTTATTATGTACTTTCTTAACATTGTTCAATGCCTTATGGTTTTGGGAACAAATAAATATTATTATTGTTATTATTATTTGATTACACTTGACAACTGTTAAAATTAATTTGTAAATTTATGATTTCTTTCAAGAAATTTGAAATGCATAAATTGACGTTAACAATAGTAAAGTGTATTCAAATACAAAACAAAATAAAAGTACCAACGATACTTATGAGTCAAAATGATGATTTTTTTTAAATAATTTATTATTTAATTATTATTAAAATCAATTTATTTATTATAATCCATTAATTATTTAATACAATTAAACACAATTAATTATTTAAAATATTAAAACAAACTTTATATATATATATATATATATATATATATATATATATATATATATATATATATATATATATATATACATACTTTGTTACTTTGTTTGTTACAAGATTCTATCTCAATGTCTACTAGACCGAGCACAAGGACAGTTGGAACCTAAAATTGGTGAATATCAAGCAGGTTTTCGACCGGGCAGATCCTGAATCTAAAGTTGATCCTAGGACATCAAAAACTGTACAATAAAAATCTCGTCTGTACATTTGTGGATTTCAAAAAAGCATATGATTCTATAGACCGCGAATCTTTATTCCGAATCTTGAAAGAACAAGGACTAGATCTGAAAACGCCGGCAATTATTAAAGCAACATTAACTAACACAAGGTCAAAAGTTAAATTCATGGGTGACATCTCAGAGCCCTTCGAAATTAAAACTGGAGTGAGACAAGGGGATGGACTCTCGCCACTCTTATTTAACTGTGTTCTAGAAAAAGTAATACAGGAGTGGAGTGAAAAAAAGTATTGACCAGCCATTAAACTGGGGAGAACCAACATCAAAATTGATTGTCTGGCGTTTGCTGATGATCTAGCAGTTTTGGCTCAAGATGTATTAACGGCACAGAAACAGATTGAAATTCTAAAAGAAACAGCAGAAAAGGTAGGACTCCAAATTTCCTTTGACAAGACACAATACATGACTTGCAACAGACTAAGAACACCATTTCTAAAAACAAAATATGGTAACATCAGACGAGTCTCTCAATTCAAATATTTGGGTGAAATAATCATGGAAAATGGGTTGGAAAAAGCGGCCAATAAGGGTAGATGTCAAAAAATGGAAACGGCATTGAAACTTACACAAAAAATGCCTATCTAAAAACACAAAACTGAGACATTACAACACAGTTATTAAGCCAGAATGTCTGTATGGGGCAGAAATGCTCATTTTGAATAGAAAGAGAGACATCGAGGACATTGAAAATAAGGAAAGAAAAATCATAAGAAAAATCTTAGGCCCCAAACAAATAAATACAACATACCGACTTCGAGAAAACCAAGAAATCAAACAATACACAGATATACATAGCGATATGAGAAAAAGAAGACTTCAGTTTTACGGACACATAAAACGGATGAATCCGAGTAGGCTAACGAGACAAATAGTCGAATTTTATGAAAATAGGAGTAGAGCTAAAGTAGAAATAATTAAATGGATTTCTGCAATTAAAGAGGACCTAAGATCAGCAAATATTACACAAAGTGAAATTCAGGATAGAGGCTGTTTCAGACACAAGGTTGACGTTTGGAAGGTTGGCCAGAGAGAAAAATGTAGGAAGACTGGAACAACTTGGTCTGACGAAAGAAAAAAAGCTCATAGCGAAAGAATGAAATTAGTATGGGCGCAAAGGAAGGCTAACAACAACAAACGCCTCTAATTGTACTTCGCGTGGTCCACCCGGGCCCATACGTGAATAATATATATATATATATATATATATATATATATATATATATATATATATATATATATATATATATATATATATATATATATAATAATATTCAGTTCTACAGGTCAATTGGCTCTTCGTCTTTCCATCTTTTCCATCTTTTTCGGCGCAAAGCATCATTCTTCCAATCCCTCACTCCTACTTTCCTCAAATCATTCAGCACCCCATTCAGCAGGTCGCCCTCTTCTTCTCTTTCCCCCCTCGCCACTCATCAGAATTCCTCTAACCCGGATCTCTCGCGGGACATCCGAGTGTATATTGGTGTAATTCGGAAATGTCATACATAGTATTCTCTCTTTTTAACTATAACTTTATTTCTTTTTTATTCTCAGTTGGTTCCGTGGTAGCGTGTTGCGAGGTCGACTCTTTGGTTATTAATAATCCGAAGTTGAAAAAAAAAAGTTTCACTTCAATTATGTAAATAATTATATCAGTAACCCGATATTATTCATATGTAATAACATTCCGCAAATATTAAACAAAAAAAATATATTTTGATATTTTTTGAGTTTTAGATCGTGGCGAAAAACCCAAATAAAGAAAAAATATATGAACACGCCACAATCATTCAGACATTACTTAAAAAAAATGAAATTGCAAAAATTATCATTGCTTTTTATTCTATAATGTTGGAAGATTAACAGTGAAAAAATAGAAAAATCCGTGGCAGCAATCATTCTGCCATAAGAAACTGTGTATAAGAACAGTTGAAAATAATTTTCTAAAAAAACTAGACGGTGAATAATTTTCAAATTTTGACCATAGTTCAATTACATAGCTTTGGTCATATACCGAATTTCAAGTCTTTGGTCAAACTCAAGATTCAAGATTTGAAAAGTCGTTTTTCCCATAGATTCGCTCGCACTTCCTTAACGAACACACCGATTATACTAGGGTGAATCAAATATAAACCGGAAGTTTACAATTACTTCCCTCAGCCAATGACCAGTGGGGTGTCAGGGTAGGTCGTTGCAGTGCAATGTATTAGGAGTGAGGGAAACGCTCTGTGAGTTGTTTAACTCAGTTATTTTGTCATTAAAGTCATGAGTGACCAACAGGTCCCACCGTCCGTTTCGCAATAGGTTATAATAAAATTTTAACTAATGAAGGCGTTAAACCATCCGAAATATTAGCCCCGAAGTTTGAGAGTAGACGAGAAGGTGTGATAAATGTAAGTCATTATCGATGTCCTAGGACAAGTGTCACTGCTGGCAATATTGGTGCAGTTCGCTACCTTGTCGAAGGTGACCGGTGGCTCACTATTCATGAAATCGCTTTAAAGCTGGGTATTAGTTTTGGAAGTGCTCAAACAATCATCAGAAATCATCTGGGCTTCGAAAACATCTATGTCCGATGGATTCCGAAGTCGTTTATTTGAAGACGAATGGAAAACTGGAGAATATGCATTGGGGAACCTTTGAACATCCTCCATATAGCCCAGATTTGTTACCCTCTGATTATTTTTTGTTTATGCCCTTGAAAGATGCACTTGGAGGGGTACGATTCGACAATGATCAAGATGTTGAGGTCTTCGGGCGTAATTGGCTGAAGACCCAAACTCAAAGTTTCTACAGGCAAGGAATTCACAAGCTTCGAAACCGCTGGGAAAAATGTGCAGAAAGTGGAGGAGACTATGCCGAAAAATGATCAATAATTTTTTGTATTATTTTATAAATAATAAATATGTATAAAACAATTCCGGTTTATATTTGATTCACCCTCGTAACTCATCACTAAACATTTTGCTCCAAAACAATGGATGTGTCGTTAGGTTTTCAATAATTCAGCTAGCGATTTTCGATGTTGCGAATGGTCTCTTTCTTTTAATTTCTGGGTTAATTAAATTTTCTGCGCGTGTGAATGCCAAATCCTCCAAAAAGAGCTGTAAGAGAAGGTCCAATTCTTGCGAACGGCGTGAAATTAATGTCTTTTTTTTATATACAACACTTTCACTTACAGCAACAATGACTTTATTTATGCGTGCAATTTTCGTTTCTTTCATTTTTTGGTTTATCAATAATAAAACAATTTTATTCGAATTTCTTCGCTAATCTTTGAATCGAAGGTTGATTCAGTCGTTAAAATATCAACAGCAATAAAAACGGATTTTGCGGTAGATGTTTCTCAAAGAACGATTATTTTCTTAATTAGTTTGAATAATGTAAAGGTATCCTTGTAATGTACGAGAGACGCTCGTAAAATGCTCGATCTGACAAAGAAAAGCCAGGATTTTGAAGATTTTTTAAATTTTTCAATGAAGGAATTTTGCAGCTCAATACATTTACATAAAATAAGCGATTGTCTGGGCTTTAACCTTATCGTTTGAAGTAAATTTTCGTCTAGCGAGCCACATGTTCAGGTCTGGGGAAGAGAAAGTAATCACTGGGAGCTAAATCCGGGGCATATAGAAGCAGTTCGAAGCGAAAGACATGGTGCATGTCTTTCGCATGTCTTCATGTCTCTTCGCATGTCTTCATGTCTCTTCGCATGGCACATGTCTTCTTCATGTGGATTATCGTGGTGAAAGAACACTTTTTGGGTGGTTGGTTCAAGTTGGTTCAGTTGGTTCAATTGTGAAGCGTAATACTCCCCGTTATTAATTTTTTATTACAAAAGATTCCTCTTTTGTACAATTTGGGAAACTTAACCCAAGTAGTTTCGGTTGTAATTTATCAAAAAATATAATTTACGCGTAGTTTTAACATACAAACCTACAAACGTAATTTTTTCTGAAATATAAAAAACTTAAGTAGAATTTACTTTTATTTATTTAGTTAATCTTAATCTTTTATTTATTTATCTAGTTAATAACGACTAAGCCATAATTAATGTCATTAATTTTATATCAAAATTGAATAATACAAATTTATTTGTTATAAACAATTAATAAATATGTTATTTTTTCCGTATTTTTTCATCAAAAGGAAGGTTTTTTGGAAAAGAAAGGAAAACAATTCATTTTTAACGACCACCCTAATGTATATATTTAATTATATATACTTTATACCATCCTGTTCGCAATCCAGATTACGAAATCCTTCTTCAATGTAGGCTCAGAAAAGAATGGGCGATATTGCGTCACTCTGCTGTACACCCCGCTTTACATTAAGTCCTCGAATCAGGGTGAACTGTCGCTGTAGCTTCATCATATATCGATCCTAATAGGTTTACATATGCTTTATCTACCCCTTGGCTAAGCAATGCATCCATTATGGCCTGCTTTGAGATTGAGTCAAATACTTTATCTTAGTCGATAAAAGCCAAATACAGTGGCAGGGTGTATTCGTTGTGCCTTTCTATGGCCTGCTCTACAACGCGGATGTACTCCATTGTACTGAATCCACTTCTGTATCCTGTAGTTCTTTAAATCTTTCTGTGTTCCTTTTTATGTTTTTTATGTAAAATAATCACTTATTTTACATAAAAACAATCACTATATTTGTTCTTTGAGTCATTTTGAGTATAATTTTGCCGATGTTTTATGTAAAATCTGACCACCAACTTTAGCATTTCAACCTTACACTGCCCTTTCCTTACCGTTTTCCATCGATTCTATAGCCTTTGTCACTTCCTCTACTAGGATATTTGGCATTTGTTCTTCCGTGGGTATTGTTGCCTTTGGCTGATTCTGATCTTCATATAACTACGTATACAATTTTCTGACAACCCCTAATATTTCCGTACGCGCCCTACGCCATCTCCACGCATTATGGCATACATTTGCGACCTCTTCTTTCTCAATTTCTGTTTAGCCTTTTAATTCTCCTGTTTTCTCTCAGAGTTTTTGCACTAGCTGCATGTTGAACCGGCGCTCCTCCCCTTTAATACATTTTCTTATAGTTTTGCAGAGCAGGACTTCCTGCATTCTTCACTGTCCGTGGTTTTTTCATAAAAGTCTGTTTACATTTAGTCTGTTAACATCGTGAAACTTCGTGCTATTGAAGCAACCGTTTCAAGCACATTGTTGATGACTTCTTCATACTGAAAATATAAGAGATATTCTTTCTAGAATGTACTTTGCCCTTCTTTGACTTGACCACCATATATATATATATGTATATATATATATATATATATATATATATATATATATATATATATATATATATATATATATATTTATGATATATATATATATGATATATGATATATATATATATATATATATATATATATATATATATATATATATATATATATATATATATATATATGTATATATATATATATATATATATATATATATATATATATATATATATATATATTTATGATATATATATGATATATGATATATATATGATATATGTGTGTATATATATATATATATATAAAAGCTACAGTTTTAGCGAAACGAGTCAAAGAATCAATTTCTTAATTCGCTTTCGAAAACGTGTGAGGCTTATTTATTTGCAAAGAAATTAACTGGCAACTTTTTTACGTTTTTCAAACATAAATATGTTATATTTTACGATGGCGACATTAATGGAAAATCTAAATCATCATCATAAATTTTCGCAACGCCGTACGCACAGAATATATGAAGGAAGCCAGAAGAGTAGGATTATTGCGAATCAACAGGTAGTGTATTCATGTGGGCATGACCGAACTCTGTCTCTCTGGAAACAAACACTCGCCAATCAGAATTTATTTGTTTACCGTGCTGACGTCAGAGTCGAGTTGAAAGGTCTACTAGCTTTGTTCAAGTGTTGTGATGCAGAGAGTAACAATGTTTATAGTTTACAAATAGTTTACAATGGTGAGCAAGTGATTTTTGGACTCTTGCTTTTAAAATAACAAGGCAAACGTGTACGAGATCTTCACCTTTCTGTTCTTCCACGTTTAAATGAATTGACTGGACCTACTAGTTTACAAATTTTAACTTTTTTTATATACCCCGAGAGAAATATATATAAATATGTCAACCTACCTTCCTTAAACCTAAAAGTGTTAGCAGAAATATTCTCGTCACTTTTTTTCTACAGTCAAATCAGTTTTTTTCAGTTACCCTACGTGGTGACTTCATTTTAATATTTAATTATTCGATTCAAACAACAAATATCTTGTTTCAAATTGAATTAAACTGGCGAATAGAAAGTGTAAACAAAGTTCTGATGGTTTTTGGTCAGCTTATATTTTCAAAAAAAAAAGAAGACCCATTGTAGACTCGTTAAAAAGTGCATATCTTCATTATTTTGGATTTCCTGTTGCGAACCACGATAAAAAGTGATGCCTTATGTGTTTTGTGAAAGCTGTAGAATCGTTTAACTCCAATGGTCATCAGTATTGTATATATTCCGAAGGATCTTCCATGTCAAATTTGTCCCGGTAATTCGAGTCAAAATATACAACAAGATGACAATGTAAGTGATGGTGAAGTTAAATTGATTTCTAGTGATTCTGACGATTTCTCTCCTCAAGGAAACACTCCACATTTAATTAACCAAATCGGATTAAATGATTTTATAAGAGATTTACAACTATCAAGATCTAAAGCAGAGCTTCTTGATTCTCGCCTACAACGATGGAATTTATTAACACCAGACACGAAAGTTAGGTTGTACAGGAGCAAAGTTTACACAGAATTTTTCAAAAGAGAATGAGAATATTGTTATTGTACTGATATCCCGGGACTTTTTAAAGCAGTGAATCAAAACTATAATAAAACAGAGTGGCGCTTATTCGCAGACTCTTCGAAATATAGTCTGAAAACTGTTTTAAGGAATGTACAAAGGGAATAAGAACCGTCTACACCAATAGAACACGCAGTGAATTGTAAAGAGAGCTATGAAACGATGTGTACTTTAATGAATTTAATAAAGTATGAAGAACGCCAATGGAAAGTTGCCCTCAAAGTCATCGGTTTGTTATTGGGATTGCAGGGTGATTATACAAAATACTCGTTTCCTATGTCTGTAGGACAGCAGGGCTAGACAGCATCATTATGTAAGAAAAGAATGGCCTATTCGGAACGAGAATATTCCAGGCAAAATGAACATTAAATATAAGACGTTGGTAGATCCAAAATACATTATTCTACCCCCTTTACACATTAAATTGGGACTTAATGAAAAACTTTGTCAAAGCGCTAAACAAAATAGTGATGCTTTCCTGTATTTACAAAAAATCTTTCCAAGTATTGCAGAAGCAAAACGGAAAAATGGGATATTTGTCGGCCCATAGATCCGTAAATTTGTAAAAGATCCCCAATTTGAAAGCCTTTTATCTGTTAATGAAAAAGCAGCTTGGAAGTCATTCAAAATGGTCGTCGAAGAATAAATATGTTAAAAAAATAAAGATATTGTTGCTGATTTATTGAAAAATTTTCAACAGATGGGAGTAAACATGTCATTGAAGATGTTTTCTTGATGAATGTTTTCGCTAAAAACTTAGGAAGTATGAGATGCCGAACAGAGGGAGCGTTTTCACCAAGATTTAAAGGTTTTCGAAGAACCACATCAAGGATTTTGAGTAATTGCTCTTTTAGTCTTCAATGTACAATCCAATAGGGAACTTCACACCTGTCGCGCAACAATTCGAGTACTTCTGGTAAAATTCTTTTCAACAAAAAGTTAAATTTGTTCTTCGACTTCAGGACGTGTTAGGTTTATGACCCGCCCTTATTTTTAATCACTTAAGAGAGTGTTTTTTTCATAGACGAAACTAAATATGTATGACATTAAGATCAAGTAGAGACCCCTCATCTTCCAGAGCTTGTCGCAATTAAATTTTATTTTTATGCTGTGTTCCTTTATGTCTAGTTTCCTTTTCAATTATCCTCAGTTATGTTCTATTGGGTTTTAAATCTGGTGATTATGAAGGACTTCTTAACTGTCTTGGAGCATTGTAGAGTAACCATTCTTCGACTGTACGTGCTCGATGTTTTGCTATATTTTTGCTCAATAGCTATATTTTGGGGTTAAATGCTTTCTATTAATTATTATTTCGATTTCTTGGAGAAATTTTCCATAGTAATTTTCTAATTTCCAAAGAAATTTCCATTCTGGTTAACAAAACGAAAATTTATCTGTCCATATTCACATACAAAGCTAAACTGAGATAAAGTGTATAAATAAAACAAAGTTGTCTAATTTACACATATTTTTTTTCTAAAACATAACGCGTTTCGCTATACTGTAGCTTTTTCGGATGGTTGACAAAGAATGATTCTTTGTCTTGTTTTAACGGAAAAATATAAGTGAAAATTAGACAACTTTGTTTTATTTCATCAAGAAAACGCCGCAACCATCCTCAGATAAAGTGTGTGAATTTTAATATATGTCATTGTTTGTTTTGAAAATAATAAACAAGATTGCGTACACAGCCTTATTTTACACAGAGAAATAAGATTATATCCTTATATTTATCATTTTACCTAATTGTTGTTTTATGTCATGTGTAACTTTTAAAACGTAAAAGCCTAATTATAATGTTATAAAAACTCTATTCTCTTTTTCAATTATAAGAAAAGGACGCCCAGATTTTATTTTTTATATTACTTGTAATAATACTGGCCATTTCAACATCCTGTTATACAAAAAATCAATTGAAAAAGCAGCATCAGATCTATTGGTGTATATCTGTAATAGTGTTTTGTGCTTTCCAAAATATCCCTTTTAAAAGCTACTTTATTCGAATGTGTTTATCAGTAAATCTCCCTTCTGCCTCACACAAAGATATCTATAATACGTAAACAGGTCAATTAATTTCACACCAACCCTAGGCAAGGTTAGGGGAATGCGCAAGACTGGAATCTTATTGTAATATCTAATGCCTATTAGGAAACAATAAACTGGATACAGTAATATTTATTCATTTGAAGAAATTCCTTTTAATTAGAAGAAATGAATGAAAACTTTCATATAAAATATCCAGAACAGCATTAGATTACAAAACAACAGACAAAAAAAAATGAGATAGAACTACATGATAGCTATACATGAAAAATAGTACAAAGATGGGGATAGAAGAAAGTGGAAATGACAATGTTAGGAAAGATTATACCACAAAATTATGGGGCTGACATTAAGATATTAATCTAATATTGATATATAAAAATAATACTATTATAAATTATGTTCTTAAAATTTTCCTCTCAAAAATTATAGTGATCAGTAGCCTGATTTGTGTTTTAGAGCAAATATAAGCTGTTGGAAATAATTATGAAGGATAGAGCTTAATTATAAAATTACAATTAGAAACTGAAATACGTTATATGATAAAAAAAACAGTTATGACATAGAAGACAAAATAAGATGACTAAAACCAGTACAGTTTGCAACTGAATGAATAGAATAAGCAATATTTCCTAGAAAATGAGTTTCTTACCCTGGAAAATCACGGATACATCAGAAATCACTTATTTCTATCTTCACTTACTAGTTTCAAAACATTTTCGAGTGAAATTATCAAGAAACCATCGTAAAATATCCAAATATGACAACAATAACAAGTGACAAGATATCTCATAAACAAACAACAATTAATGTGAGGTTATGGTTCAATGTACACTCGTGTCGTCACAAAAACCAAAACCCACTCATTTTACAACACGTACGCACGAAAATGTTAAAACTTTCTCAGTTTTCGGGTCGAAAATTTGACTCTAACGAACTAGATAATGTTCGATGCAGTAAACAATCAGCTGTTGGGTGAAAAACAATAATAGCGCCCTCTATTGTCGGTTATATTTTCGCAAAAATAAACCCGTACTATTTTCGTTAAAAGTTGGCTGGTTGTTTGAAAACGTCACCATGGAGTCGTTCACAACATGTGGAGGACGTTGGAATCTGCGCGGGGTGAAGGGAACACATCGCTGTACGAGACAGACAGTGTGTGTGACGCCAAAGCGATAGTCTTGCTGGCGCCAGCAGGCGAGAGGCCCAGTACTCACCTGGTTACTAACGCTCTCTCTCTCACACGACTAAACGGCTCCAAAAGAAACGATCACATTCTAACACTTTGACGCTCTGTACTTCATCGTGACACCAGAGTTTACCGACACATTTTCAGTTTTTTTCAAACGCAACGATCACAACTGTCACAAAACGCCATGTTTACTTTTTTTTTTTTTGGTTTCCGTCGTCCCGTTTCGTGTATGTATGTGTCTCTCTAATCCGCAAACTCGTCGCGTTACAACTGACTCACTTGTCGCTCGGGCTGCGGAGGTTGGGGGCGAGAGCACGTTCCCTTCGATTGTCTGTCTCGTTTCCACTTGCGAGGAATTGTCGTCACGTTTGCCATTCACTGTGCCGACTTCATTGCTGTTGGATTCACCTCAGATGAGACGTTGCCAACAGGTGTGAATTTTCTTAGTTTACAGGTGGTAAACAAAATTTTTTTATATTATTATTATTATATATATATATATATATATATATATATATATATATATATATATATATATATATATATATATATATATATATATATATATATATATATATACTATTTGAATAGTTCTGGTTTAGTTTGATTTTCGTTCCAGTTGCAGTTTCGAATTTGGGCTACTTCTTGGTTCCTGTTTTTTGACGGCCTTGTCGTTTTCTCTCTTCCATTCTGCTTCCCAAATTTCTTTAACCTGATTATTAACTTTCATCCTAATCAGGTGACGAAACCATCCTAGTTGTACTACCTCAAACAGTGTTGTTTTCTTATTGTTAATAATTTTCTCTTCGATAATCCTATATATCTAAATAATCCTAAATATCTATCTTTTTTTTTTATCTAATCTATCTTTTCTTTTTTGTTATCCTTCGTAAGAATTATTTAATATTTTATGTTCACAATGTTCCGCGCCAACATGGCAGTTACAAATGTACACTTACCATATTTTCCTGGCCATTTGTTGTTGTTTTTTCGCTCATTTAGATTAAAAATTAACATTTTTTTATTTTGTTAACGTTTCGGTTATTTTTATTTTCACTATCTTCAGAACAACTTTTTATGGAATTCAATACACTATATAGACTATCAGGAAATATCAGAGGTAACGTATAAAATCTATTTCTAAGACTGGAAGAAATTTTGGAATACGTGCATTGTCGTGAGATGGGAATACTTTAAAGGAGATAAAATAAATTTTGATAATTAAATCAATATTTTCTGTCGAATTTATAGTCTCCTTATTTGTTGATCATAATATATCTAAATTTCTCATCTATTGAAATAGATCTTATAATTTCCCTAAATAAAACCAAGAAACTTTCGAGAAAATTCCTAATAAAAAAAAACAAACAGCCACAAAGACAAACAAAAAAATTTAGATAATAAACCCTCTCCAGCAACAAGACAAAAATCATGCAAAGCGAACAAACAAAAAAACAGAAACGGTATCGGCAACGTCGTAATGCCGCTCTTGTTTTTGTTGACGCTTCGGGCGCGGTCGGTTGGACTCGTGCGCACGGAGCAAAGTCCGACATAGCCCGAAGGCCGAATTGGACGGAACGGTTCGATGGGGCCGAAAGAGATTTCGTGTCCGTCAACTGGTCGCGCAGACGGCGACGATCGAGATCTATCGTCTTATTTTTTCGGTGGGACGACTGGCAATGGTCTCTGTCTTTTTCTACGCTGAGGCCGTATCACGGCTAAATTTAGAGCCTGAACGATGCAGATCCATACACACACAGAAAACTTCCGAGAAGCGACGATTTTCGCTGGAATCGCCCACCGCTATCAACCTTCCTTCTCTGTTTACGTTCGCTATTGGTCAGTGGCGTAACGTGAATTGTTTCTCGGAATTTTCTCCGAAATAATCCGTATTTATTTAAGGATGAGAACATTTACGAAAAAAACGCGCGAGTGAAATTTCACGAATTTTTTTAGGTTTATTCTGGTTGATTTTAAAAATATATCGCATTTCATCGTATCGTATCTGTTGGTTGTTTACTTGAAAATCTTATAAATTCTATGAAGTAATTGGTTGTTCCCGCCGTTTTCATAATTCGTTTGTTTTTTCTCTATTGTTATTTTGTTTGGCCAAATGTATATATTCATTCGAAAGCCCTCTTCTTACTCTACAAAATTAGTGTCATCATTTTTCTGAAAAAGTTAGTTTTAATTAGATTTCGGATTTTTGAAATTGAAATTCTAGGCAGCAAAAAAACTTAATTTTCGACGCTTGTTACATTTCATCTTTCGTCGTATTAAAAAATCTACAGAAGCAGTTCGAGATATTTGCGCTGTACGAGGGTTGATCAATAAATACCAATGTTTGATAACAGATGGCGTTGACGAGTGAAACTGACATTACCATCATGTACTGCAGACTGTTAAACGACCTCATGCTGAATTTCAGATACATTCATAGGTTAGTTTTTTTTACAGCCAGTTGTACCATTCGTGTTTTGTATTTCTCGATAAAATGAAAAAAGAGCAAAATTGATCCGTAATTCGTTTTTTATTTTTAGATGGAAAAACATGTGAAGAACTAAAAGTGAAGTTGGATGGTGTTTATGGGGACCATTCATCAGCTATGACAACGTGGTCGTATAACTGTTTGGTCGTGGTCGTATAACTGTATATAACTGTTGTAAGTGCGCGAAGTAGCTGAGGCCGTAGGTGTCTTGTAAGATAGGTGTGAGGAAAGTATCGGCCCGATAGGTGCCGCGATTGCTCACGGTGGACAACAAGCTGGTACGACTAACAATGTCAAAGTCCTGCGAAATCCGAAAAATTTTATAGATAAATCGTTTAAAAATTTGGATACTAGACAAAACAGACAAGTTATTAATAACAATAATAATAACTCTCAAACAACAAAACAATTAAAAGAGTAGGAAATAAATACAACATAAGAACGACATTTAAAACAAAAAATACTCTTAGATCTCTATTACCAAAGACTAAACCAAACAATATACAACAAAATATCAAAAATGTGGTTTATAAAATTTCTTGCGAATGTGGCAAATTCTATATAGGTGAGACATCTAGACCGTTAGATGTTAGAATGAAAGAGTCTTAGAAAAAACCTTCTTAGAAAGGGCGATTTTAATAAATCTAGAATTTGTCAACACGCATGGGAATCGGGTCATAAAATAAACTGGAATAATTCCAAAACAGTATTAAAAGAATCGGTAACAAAATACAGAAGATTAAAGGAAACCGCTATAATTAATTTAAATAAAAATAACGCCTTAAATAACGTTTTAAATAAAAATGAATCGCTATGCCTTCGGCAGATTTAAATTCAATATGGTTTCCGATTCTAAAAAATACAATTAAATACATTTAAATATTTGAATACACAATCAGTACAATAAACAATCACACAGTAAACATTACCTATATATATTTTTTGGTAGTATATCACTGTCATGAAAATCTATTGTTGTCAATGTAAGTATCGTTGACATACACAAAAAAATATATTTACTTTCACTCGTGGAGCCACATTAGCTGTGGTGTCTAAGGCGACAGCCTTACGATACGGCAGTTAATGTGGAGCGGGTTCGAT
Source organism: Cosmopolites sordidus (assembly GCA_031761425.1). Lineage (NCBI taxonomy): Eukaryota > Metazoa > Arthropoda > Insecta > Coleoptera > Curculionidae > Cosmopolites > Cosmopolites sordidus. Next base: position 30,645 of record JARFXV010002708.1, on the reverse strand, counting down.
TCCCGTTCTAGGCAAAAAAGTTTTTCTAAAAACAATTCTCGTGAATGTTTCTAGGTAAGAGTGTAAAATCTGACAAGGAATCACCTCTCAGTCACGCCAGTTCGAGGCTGGGTAACGCCGGATGCCTTCTGAGAGGTGTTCTACGTTGGTCACTCGTCAGTCGGTAGGCTTCTCGAGATACTTTCGGTTAAGCACAAAACCAAGGGTTGATAGCCCGAGGGGGATGCTGACTGGGGTTTTCAGTGGCTGATGACCGTGGTTCGCAACCCACGTTAAGCTGTAGGTCCAGTCGCTAAATAGCCTTTTCAGTTGCTGATGCGCCTCTAACCCCAAAACTTTACTTTTACTTTCACTCGTTACTTTATATAGTACAAATTAATATAATTTATTTTTTAGTTTAGTTTTGAAAACGGGGGGAGAGGACCCTCCGAAACGTTAACGTTAAAAGTTTGTAAAGTTTTTTTATAAGATTTTTATATCTTTAAAATTTTGTTCGTTAGGCAAATTTATTACAAAAAAAGAATCACTGAGAAATTTGTCTCCATTGGTTTTTTGTTTTTACCCAGTGATTCTTTCTTTACATAAGAACAGGTATTTTTGATATTTTTTGAGTTTTAGATAGTGGCGAAAAACTCAAATAAAGGAAAAAAAAAACATAACCAAGGGTTGATAGCCTGAGGGGTGTGCTGGCCTGGGTTTGTCGGTAGCTGATGACCGTGGTTCGAAACCCACGTTAAGCTGTAGGTCCAGTCGCTAAATAGCCTTAGATGTTGATGCACCTCTAACCGTAAATCCTTTCCTTTCCTTTTATAGAAACGGTACTGATGGAGTATTTATAATAACTGACATCAAGCACCCAACGCTTTTAATAATGCCACATTAATTTTCTCGTTCATCACTTTATTCTTATACTTAAAATTATTTTTTACTTTTTAGTTCGGTTTACTATTAAGGTGTGTTTTTTTTTAGTTTTTTAAACTATAATTTATTTTGTTTAGTTTTGTTTAGCCTGCTATTCTTCTTAGGTATTTTATTTTAGTTGTGAATAGTATATTTTCATGTCCCTTTAGTAAAGGATCTTTCAAACTGAGCGGTTTTTTTAATGCTTGAATTAAACACAGAATTTGCATTGATTTCAGAAAACTTTTTATTGATAATTGAAGCATGGTGTATGACATTTAAATACAAAAGAGAATTTCTGCCAAATTACCACTTCTTGCAATTCCACAAACGTTCACTTTTTTGTCAGACATTTTGCAATAACCGTTCTTATAAACCTGGCTTTTCACGTAACCCCAAAGAAAATAGTCCAACGGTGTCAATTCATATGATCTTGGTGACCAACTAACATCAACGCAATAACTCATGCAAGAAATTTTTCTCTCAATAAATCAATTGTTTCATTAGCGCAGTGAGGTGTAGCGCCATCCTGTTAGGACCACATATTCACCAGATCAATATTATTGAATTCAATCCACAAAGATCCAGTTATTATCTCATGATATCGAACAGCATTCACAGTTACAGCTTCACCAGCAGCATTTCTAAAGAAATACGGCCCAATAACACCCCCTGGTCATAATGCTCACCAAACAGTGAGTCATTAAGATGCAAAGGTTTGTCCTAAATCAATGTTGGATTTTTCTTAGCCCAAATGCGGCAATTTTCTTTATTAACATAGCCATTAATTTTAAAATGTACTTCATCTGAAAAGAAGATTTTTTGACAATTGCAATTGAAGAAAAAACAGGTGGGGCACGTACATAACCAAATTTTGGAATGAGGATAGGGAAATACGTCACAACCAAAAATTTTGCATTTCTTAGTATCATACACACACTTTGCTGTGTAGAAATCCGAGTGTCAGACATCAAGTTTTCAAATAGATACCTAGATAATAAAATTTTGCTAAACTCACCATAAGACCATGACCATTAAATCTGTTTGTAGTTGAAGTCCATTCTCCTAAATTTCAGAGCAGCAAAGTAGTCATCAAAAATTTGTGATCATTGATCATTAAAATTTGAAATTGACTTCACAAATTTTTTCCAATAGATAGCATTGCTAACGCGCACAGCCGTTCCTGGCCCATAGTGTTTTTTATAAATGTTTTGATTCGTTTAAGGGTAAAGAAACATCTTTCGCTTTCCATAGTCGTCATGGGGACGGTACGCAAAACAGTCAGCAATTCCACAAATATGTTGGACATATTATATATATATATATATAAATATATATATATATATATATATATATATATATATATATATATATATATATATATATATATATATATATATATATATATCGAATTTAAGATGAAGACACCCCACATTTTCGCTACTTGAAAGAATACAAATTTGAATTTTTGCACAGCCAGACAGATTGAGGGGTGACGTTTTTTAAGATACTCAATTGAGAATTTGAACTTTAAACTTAGCCTACTACGAATTCACAAACAGGGTCAATTCTCAATATTTTGCTTCGCGTTAGATATATCGAAGAAAGTTATTAGAAATAGTTATTAGGATTATAAATATAAATATAATATTATAAATGCGTTTAATCTCCGGGTTGCTAGAGAAGGGATGCATTGCTGTCTTTGTTTTTCGCACGCTATAGTAAAGAAACAGTAGGGGCACAAGCTTGTCTGTGCCCAAAGCAGGTGTTCTTCAATCGGTGCGCTTCGACAACCCACGAAATATTTCGTTACCGCGAATGACATTATGGATGTTAGACTAAGGAAGCCGCAAGAAGCGAAGAAATTAATATAAAATATAAAATTAAATGTTCCACTTCATTTTTTAATGTTTTAGGTAGGGCGCGTGCCCACGTGTCCTTATGGACCAACCACCACTGGTCAATAGGTTCTCTCCACAACGTAGGAACAGCAAACGGCATAGAATGTTTCTTGCGATTCATCCACTGCACTAAATTTACGTGACAACTCACACAGCAAACATAAGGACCCCAACTTTTATCTCGATCTCCAATTTGGCACTTAAAATATAAAAGATCGGCTTTTTCGACTTCCTCGCATGTAGATCTAACTTGTGACTTAAAATAAATCGTCTGCATATATAACTAAACTTATCCGTTTTTGCAAAATCAAAAACTAGAACTTGCCATATTATATAAAATCGATTTAGACACTTGAGTGTTCTGTAAACGAAACAGAAACAAACTAACTTAGATAAAATAATAAAACTGCCCTTAAAGGTTCGTAGAATATTGTGGAAATACCCCCTCTACGGTCTTGGGGTTCAATTAGTCCATTATATAAAGGAGAAATAGGTACTTGAAAGTGGGACGTGCTAGGCCATTTCTGTGAAAAGATGTTTTAATAACTATCTAAATGAAACGCAAAAAGAGCATTCTCATCAATATTACAAAAATCATGTCGACCTATGTAATAGAACAGGTCTTAAAATGGATTGGATAGCAGTCACGCTATTAACGCAGACAGGAGCAGTCACGTTAGTAACCAAGCTGTGTAAGGCCGGATGGTCACTGGTAACTCACCAGATCTTCAAGACAAACTAAAAGTTCAGCACAAATCAAGAATTTGATCGTCATATGAGGTGCTCGGATTTAATTTATAACTGTATAGAACCGAAAAACGAACTTTCTTTCAATACTTATCTATATTATTCGTAATAATAGTCATTGAGCGTTCATGTGAATTTTTTTATCAGTAAAATCTTAACATATGTATGTACATCTCGATTTATTGTCAGATTATATTTTAGATTTCTTTGAAATTTTTTATTTGTTTACTGCCACGAAAACACCAACGAATACTTAGAAATATTATGAGTCATCAAATTCTTAAAATTGTTATTTAAAATATGAGAATAACTTTCTTTTCGATAAATTGCATTTCAACAACATTAAACTACGTCAAACAATAGTTGTTTGATTTTCGTTATCAATTTGAATTTAGATAAATTCTGCTCACAACGAGAGAGGTTTCTTTTTCGGTTGTCTAACTCCTTTTTATGAGAGAGGAATAAATATTATGTTTCTAGTATGTATTATTTGATCGTGAACATCATTGGTCATCATTGTTATTTGAAAGTGCAATAGTTTTCAACTTTTTTGCTTCATCCAGACATCATCACATTGACTATATCAATGCTAGTGAGTAAAATAAGCGTTTCTGCGATGTTGTGGGGTTTAGACTTCCTGGCCACTCTTAATGCTACTAAATAGGATGCTTGAAGTGTTGCGGTCTCGTTACGGTTATCATCAAATCGATGATAGTAATTTGCTGAAAATTGTTTGAAAAATTTTAATGGTTTTGTTTCGTAATGAAGGGTGTTTTGTTTCCAGATGCCGGACTAATTTTGAAGGCTTCATGCTTTCCGCGGACAGAACTTGATAACAAACAGCACCTTGCGGCTTATCACCCAAGGCAATGAATCGACATTTTAAATATGTTTTATTGTACAATCGGGTCTTTTTCCTTACTGTTTCACCAGATGTGGTCGATGCACTTCGTTTTGTCACAAATTTGTCAATTCTATTTAATATTAGTAATTTATTTTATCACCACATGGTTATGAATTTATTTAACACTGAGTGAGAGAAGAAATCGTAGTACTTGTTTTCGTAAAAACGTAATTAACAACGAACTCTTCGCCTCGTTTCTTTGTGTTTATTACCAAGCGCATAGCTGGTATGAACCTGCCTAAGCGCGCTCAGGATGAATGATCCATCTCGCATGCGCGCAATTTTACGACAGATACACTTAATGCCATTATCATATATTTTAGTCGATCGTTTATCGACCTCACCAAGAATGCAGAGCATTTTTACGGAAATGTCAAAATTTCATTGCTTTATACGATTGTCGCAAACAAGCAACTACACGCACGTTTTGAAACTTCCCAGTACGTTATCTAACGAATCATATTTGACAAATAACATTAAAGCTTTAGTTGCGGCATCTTTGTGCCATGCTGAGAAATCTTCGAACGACCGTGGTAGATAAAATTTTCTGCTGATGAATTTCAATGTATGTGTTATCTTTGGAAGGGAACAACCAACTCCTTCCATGGTAGCTGCAGCAATAATCAGCTTGATAAATGAATTTACCACATGTTGGCTGTTTTCATGATCAAAACAACCAAGATCAACTTCAAGTTCAGGAGAAGAAGAAGCGTCTTTTATACATTTTTATGGATGGATATTTTTATAGAATATTGTGCACAGTATGTCAGAAAAATAACGGAATGTTTTAAATTTAAACAAAACTACTAGCGTCATCTACTGAAACAATATATAATCTGAAACAATACAAAGCTGTATATCTCCTCTATAAAACGAGACTGCCACCATTAGAATCGATCACCGGCTTGCCAAGTTATATCGCTTAAAGTAACATTAACTGTCGTTACCTCGTGACAAAAACACCATAGAACAATGAGTTAATTATTATTATTCACGTATGGGTCCTGGTGGGCCACGCGAAGTACAATTAGAGGCGTTTGTTGTCGTTAGCCTTCCTTTGCGCCCATACTAATTTCATTCTTTCGCTATGAGCTTTTTTCCTTTCGTCAGACCAAGTTGTTCCAGTCTTCCTACATTTTTCCCTCTGGCCAACCTCCCAAACGTTAACCTTGTGTCTGAAACAGCCTCTATCCTGAATTTCACATTGTGTAATATTTGCTGATCTTAGATCCTCTTTAATTGTAGCAATCCATTTAATTATTTCTACTTTAGCTCTACTCCTATTTTCATAAATTCGACTATTTGTCTAGTTAATCTACTCGGATTCATCCGTTTTATGTGTCCGTAAAACCTAAGTCTTCTTTTTCTCATATCGCTATGTATATCAGTGTACTGTTTGATTTTTTGGTTTTCCCGAAGTCGGTATGTTGTGCCATTTATTTGTTTGGGGCCTAAGATTTTTCTTATGATTTTTTTTTCCTTCTTTTCAATGTCCTCGATGTCTCTCTTTCTATTCACAATGAGCGTTTCTGCCCCATATAGACATTCTGGTTTAATAACTGTGTTGTAATGTCTCAATTTCGTGTTTTGAGATATGTATTTTTTGTTGTTAATATTTTGTGTAAATCTTAATGCCATTTCCATTTTTTGACATCTGCCCTTATTGGCTGCTTTTTCCAACCCATTTTCCATGATTATTTCACCCAAATATTTGAACTGAGAGACTCGTCTGATGCTACCATATTTTGTTTGTAGAAATGGTGTTCTTAGTTTGTTGCAGGTCATGTACTGTGTCTTTTCAAAGGAAATTTGGAGTCCTACCTTTTCAGCTGTTTCTTTTAGGAATTCAATCTGTTTTTGTGTCGTTAATATATCTTGAGTCAAAATTGCTAGATCATCAGCAAACGCCAGACAATCTATTTTGATGGTGGTTCTCCCCAATCTAATGGGCTGGTCAATATTCAGGGCCGACTTTTTGTCACGCCACTCCTGTATTACTTTTTCTAGAACACAGTTAAATAAGAGTGGCGAGAGTCCATCCCCTTGTCTCACTCCAGTTTTAATTTCGAAGGGCTCTAAGATGTCACCCATGAATTTAACTTTTGACCTTGTGTTAGTTAATGTTGTTTTAATAATTGCCAGCGTTTTCAGATCTAGTCCTTGTTCTTTCAAAATTTGGAATAAAGATTCGCGGTCAATAGAATCATATGCTTTTTTTAAATCCACAAATGTACAGACGAGATTTTTATTGTACAGTTTTTGATGTCTTAGGATCAACTTTAGATTCAGGATCTGTTCAGGGCAGGATCTGCCCGGTCGAAAACCTGCTTGATATTCACCAATTTTAGGTTCTAACTGTCCCTGTGCTCTGTCTAGTAGACATTGAGATAGAATCTTGTAACAAACTGGGAGAAGAGATATCCCTCTGTAGTTGTTTACATCCGTTCTATCTCCTTTATTGTGTAGTGGATGGATTAGAGCATCTTTCCAATCTTCCATGATCAAAATAACCAAGATCAACTTCAAATTCAGGAGAAGAAGAAGAGTCTTTTATACATTTTTATGGATGGATATTTTTATAGAATATTGTGCACAGTATGTCAGAAAAATAACGGTTTTTTTTAAATTTAAACAAAACTGCTAGGGCCATCTACTGAAACAATATATAATCTGAAACAATATATAGCTGTATATCTTCTCTATAAAACGAGACTGCCACCATTAGAATCGATCACCGGGTTGCCAAGTTATATCGCTTAAAGTAACATTAACTGTCGTTACCTCGTGACAACAACACCATAGAACAATGAGTTAATATTAATTTTTTTTCAAGCTCAGTAGAACTTTTACAGAAACATTTGAATTGATGAAGAAAGTTTATGGCCGTGATGGCTTATCCGGTACAAGTGCGTTCGAGTGGTATAAGCATTTTCATGTCGGTCGTGATGCTTTGGAAAACGACCCAAAATCAGGCTGGCTAAAAAACAAAAATTGCGATGAGTTCGTGGAAAAAGCGCGTGAAATGGTCGTCTACGATATGAATTCGTCGGTGAGATGGATAGCGGAGGAATTAAATGCGACCAGACATGATGCAGGAAATTTTAACAAATGATTTAAATAAATGGAAAATCTGTGCTCGATTTGTTCCTCACACATTAAATTAGAACCAAGAAATTGCTCGCGTCGAACTTTGCGAGGATCTTATTAAAATAGTCAGACGGAATTGTCAGGATCAGAAGTTCCCAGGCTCTCCGACATGGAAAAAAATCCAGTAGTTCCAGTAGTCACGAGAGAATACAATGTTGATTAGTTTTAACGACTCTATGGGTATTACACTTCGGAAATTCGTTCCACAGGGTCAAAATGTCACTGCTGAATATAATCTGGGTGTTATGGAGCATTTGAGGAAGAGAATGGTTCGAGTGAAGGCCGAATATCCGACTTCGGCAAGTTGGTTTTTGTTGCACCACAATGCATCATCCCACATGACTTCCTTTTTGGGAATTTTTGGGGAAGAAACAAGTCTGTGTGCTTCAACATCCTTCGTATTCACCTTATTTATTTCCCTGTGACTATTTCCTGTTCTCGAAACTTAAACTGACCGGGAATAGAACATTTTATGACAGTGTTACAAAGTCCAAGAAGCCGGTAGCCAGGATTATTGAGGTGATTCCGAAAAACGGCATAAAACATCTACGTTAGCATTGGTTGAACATGCTCAGCGGTGTTTTGATGCGGAAGGGATGAATCCTGGATAACAAGAAATAATTTTGGCAAAATAACAATTTTTTTTTATTTTAAAAAGTTCATTTATTTTTCCGATATACTATGTATGGATTTTGGTTGGACAAAAAAGTTGCTATTTCAAGTCGAGGCCGACAACTTATCATATCACCCCCGTAAAGCAATGCAAATAATCCCTGCCAAATATGAAAATACAATTAATTTATGTTAGGCTGTAATTCTCTATTAAAAGAAATGCGCTAGATATTTTCCAGTGGGTTACGTAATATGTGGTCAGGTAGAATCATCTTAAACACTTCTAATTTGAAGTTCGGCGTCATGGCAGTGATTCATAAACTATTTACCAACATTACTCTAATCATTTTTATATTTGACAATTCCTTATGTTTAAAGTTGTAATATTTGAATATCTAAGTTCTGCGCATGACAAATTATGGTATCGTACAGATAATACTTTCGGATTTTCAACATAAAATCAAAGAATACTTTTGTACATAACGAAATTATGTTATTCATAATTGCAAGGACCATATTATTCAATAATATTTCCCATCTTTCAGGCAATTAGAATAAAAACCAATCCAATAAAATTATATGTCTCGACACACGTTTCACTATGTTAACATCATCAAGAAATGAAAAAGATTAAGTAAATTAATAGAACCTCTGTGCCAGACCGAGAAGTTTTAGATAATACTTTCGGATTTTCAACATAAAATCAAAGAATACTTTTGTGCACAACGAAATTATGTTATTCAGAATTGCAAGGACCATATTATTCAATAATATTTCCCATCTTTCAGGCAATTAGAATAAAAACCAATCCAATAAAATTATATGTCTCGACACACGTTTCACTATGTTAACATCGTCAAGAAATGAAAAAGATTAAGTAAATTAATAGAACCTCCGTGCCAGACCGAGAAGTATTGGATAATACTTTCGGATTTTCAACATAAAATCAAAGAATACTTTTGTGCACAACGAAATTATGTTATTCAGAATTGCAAGGACCATTTTATTCAATATTTCCCATCTTTCAGGCAATTAGAATAAAATCTGCTGATGAATTTCAATGTATCTTCTTTTGAAGGGAACAACCAACTCCTTCCATGGCAGCTGCAGTAAAAATCAGTTTGTTAAGTGAATTTGCATCATGTTGCTTGTTTTCATGATGATTTCAAAACAAGCAGGGTCAAGTTCAAATTCAGCAGAAGAAGAAGAGTCTTTTATACGTGTTAACGGACTGCTAAAAGTATATTGTGCACAGTATGTCAGAAGAATATCGGATCTTTTTAAATTTAAAGAAAACTACTAGCGTCATCTACTGAAACAATATAAAGATGTATATCCCTTCTATAACCGCAAGCATTAGAATCGATCACCGGATTGCCAAGTTATGGCATTACCTTCTGTCACCTTATTTGAATTGATGAAAAAAGTTTATGGTGATGACCGTAACGTGAATTTGGATGGAATAAGAAATTCCAGGACGGTTGTGATGCTTTGGAAGACGACCCAAAGCTGCCCTACGAATTCGTCTGTGAGATGGATAGCGGAGGAATTAAATTCGACCAAAGATATATAAAATTTTGACAAATGATTTAAACAAATGGAAAATCTGTGCTCGATTTGTTCCCCACGTCTTAAATGAGGACCAAGAAATTGGCTCGCGTTGAACTTTGCGAGGATCTTACTAAAACAGCCAAATGGAATTGCACATTCTTGGAATCGATTGTAACTGATGATAAGAGTTGGTGCTTCAAGTACGATCCTCAAACGCCAAAGTGTTACGTGGAGGTCCCTAGGCTCTCGGAAATGGAACAAATTGCGTTTACAGAAATCACGAGAGAAGACAATGTTGATTTTTTACGACTCTAAAGGTATTACACTTCGGAAATTCATTCCACAGGGTCAAAATGTCACTGCTGAATAGTATCTTGGTGTTATGGAGTGTTTGTGGAAGAGAATTGTTCCAGTGAGGATCGAATATCCGGCGCCGGGAAGTCGGTTCTTGTTGCACCTGACTGATCTCAACTGACTTTCTGTTTGGGAATTTTTGGCGAAGAAACAAGTCTGTGTGCTTCAACATCCTCCCTATTCGCCTGATTTATCTACCTGTGACTATTTCTTGTTCTCGAAACTTAACCTGACCGTGAACGGAACGTTTTATGACAGTGTTACACGAAGTCCAAGAAGCCGTGGCGAGGTTAATTAAGGCGATTCCGACATAAAACATCTACGTTAGCACTGGTTCTGGATGTATTCTGGATAAAAAAAAAGTCTATCTTCAAAATCTGCGCATGAGTTCTAAGTTCTAAGTTCTGCGCATGAAAAATTCAAGTAGCTAACTGGATATCTATGGCAAAAAGACGAAGAGCGCACCCGGTCATTCCATTTCATGTAACACATGCCCTCCATATCTCATCGACAGATTAACCTATCGAACCGATGTCCATAATTGAAATCATAGGTTTGGGGGCCTCATATCGCCTCTTTTACATCGACTACACATTTTTAAGAGATCGTTTACGTATAATATTTATAAATTTATAACAATGTTTCACGCAAACTAAAGAAATGATTAACAGATTCGTTTAAATATCACTATAAAATGAACATGGGATAATGTATCATCCAGCATAAAAAATGAAAGAGTATAAAGGGCTAGAAATGGAGAAACGAATTGTTTGATTTATTTTTTCTTTTTGTGAGCAGATGGTGTTTTTTTGTCTCTGTTACTGCTATTGTTTACTCATGCATTGGTAATAAATTGATCAATAAATTGTAAAAAATTATAGAGAAATTGTATATATTCGGTTATATCTAATATGTTTGAATTAAAAAAAAAACTGGAACGGGACTAGATCTTTTTGCATTGCTTTCAGTTCCATTTTGCGTATCATTAATATATATTAGTGTATAATAAATATTTTATTGTATATTTTAGTTAATGTATTGTAATCATTGATACAGCAAATAAGCTTATTAATATTATTATTATTATTGTACATATAATACTTGCGGGCACAATGTTATTCAGAATTGCAATGAACATTATATTCAATAATATTTTCAATGTTTCAGACAATTTCAGATTATCGAGTGAAAACCAATCCAGTGGGATCATATGTCTCGACACATGTTTCACTAACTATGTAACATCATCAAGAGATGAAAATTAAATTAATTAATAGGACAATAGAAGGTAGTTAAAAAATTTGAAGACCAAACATAAAGATAATAAATTCGCCTTCTTGATTGTAAATGCACAATATGATTTACCTACACCTGCCACTTTCACTATCCCAACTGTGGGTGTGTTAAATACTGTTTTTAGTCGGTTCCCCCGCTGTTACGTCCCTGGTTGAAATGTTCGCCTTTCGAAACGCAGAATAATACGTTCCCCCCTCCCACTGACCGCGCATTGGTTCACACCTCCCTCCTCGCCGGCCTAGCCGTGCCAGCTCCTTTATGACAGTCGCATGGGCGCGAGGGGAGGGAGCGAAACGAGTCCGTGACCGTAAAAAAGGAATCTCCTCCGTAATCGTGGGGGATTCATGGTTGTTTTAGGTAACAGGTTTTCGAGAACTTATAAGATGACGGATTCTCCCGCGTCGTTCCCTTTCTCTCTACGCTTGTAGCTCCCTCTTTGTTTTCTGGGGATTTCACGTTCTTTTTTTTTCGTCACTCGTTAACGAGATGACTTGATAGCGGTTTGTCGCTTTTCTGTGTTTGAACTTGAGGGCAAACATACTGGTTTTATTAAAGGATTCGTGATGTATATAGATTCTCGTTTTATTAGTTCGGAATTTTGTTAGAATGTTCAGTAAATTATAATTTAAAACATGACGCCTTTCCTGTTTGCGAATTTTGTCCCAATTCTGTAACCTCCTGGCCTTAAATGTCCAGCATACGAAAAACCAAGCAGAGCTAAGCTAATTTACATTAGTCTGGTAATCAGCCAGATATATGACGTCATCATTGGTATTCTATTAATTCTTCTACTTTGACCGTTACTTTTAGTCACCAGTTGCACTTCTCGTTTGTGAACTGTACAGGCTTCTGGTCAAATCTGACCCATAATATTTTATACATAGTTTTAAATATTTTTACGTGGCGGACAAAAACAAGCCCTTAACCGATGCAGAACTTTTGAGGAGGCTGAAAACAACACTTATAGTAGCGAATATGAGTCTGGTGAAAGTGAAATCAGTAGCCATGAGAGACGGATACTGAGGAAGAGGACGATCAAAACAGTATCGAAGAGGACCATAAGGAAACTGAAATCGATACAGGTGAAGGGAATATAGATAAAAATAAGCCATACTTTTTCAAGAAGAATAAATACAGGTGGTCCAAAATACCCCGCCCCCACGCTAGTAGCAAAACTCGAGCTGAAAACACAATTAGGTCTAAGATTCCAGATGCTATTGGTCAGAAATATAGGCACAAACCCGTAGATGGATGGAATTTATTGTTTGAAGATCATATTTTCGACATCATTGTTCAGCATACAAACGAATCAATAACTGAATTGACAGCTTCTTATGGCGATCAAGTTCTATCATGTCAATTTACGAATTACATTGAAAAAACTGAACTGAAAGTTTTTATAGATCTTCTTTTCTCTGGTGCATTCAAATCCAATAACAAAGATGTACGTTCGCTGCGGGCTACGAATTTAACGGGGCGTGATATATTTCGTGTTACTATGATTGTAAAACGTTTTTGTTTTTTGTGTTCAGTCTTGAGATTTGATGACAGTAGCACAAGAAAAGAAATAATAAGAAATGGTGATGAAGTTATTCCTATATCAGAATTATTCAACCTTATGATTATCTATTCCCAGTCCATGTATGCTTGTTGATGAACTACATGACCGTTGTTGCTACATGACCGCTTGCTACATGATCCTTGTTGATGAGATGCTTATTGGATTTACGGGAAAATGTAAATACAAGATGTATATGCCCAGTAAACTTAACAAATATGGATTAAAAATAATATGTTTCTGTAATGCAGACACATTATTTACTAAATGTATTTATATATTCCGGTAAAGATACATCTAATCCAAGAAAGTTGGCAGTTCCAACTTTGAATGTCTTACAACTTGTTTCCTGGTTTTCGTCAATAGAACTTGCAACAGAACTAAAAAAAATCGATTTGACAATTACAGGAACGCTGTGTAAAAGTAAAAGAGAAATATCAAGTGAATTTTTACCTAATAAAGATCGCCCAGTTTCATCAACAATATTTGGCTTTACAAAGGATATCAATTTTGTCTTACGTGCCTAGACACGCAAAGCTGTTATAATGTTATCTTCATTGCATTATATAGATACAATAATTAAAAATTAAAAATGTCTTCCTGAAGTTATCGATTTCTACAATTTTACAAAAGGTGGGGTAGATAGTTTGGACCAAAAATGTGCCTGTTATAATGTGGGTCGTAGAAGTAGACGTCGGCCCTTGACTTTTTTTTATGCGATGGTCAATATAATGGGCGTTAATGCAAGTGTTATCTATAAGAGCGCAAATATTGTATTTACAGAACGTCGAGCATTTACTATCTCCGTTGGAGGAAATCTCATAATGGACCATGTAAAAAACAGGGTCACAATACAAACAATTCCAACAGATCTTCGGACATTGATCAAACGTCATATTGGCATAATTACGGAAGCTTCAGGGGCATTATTCCCATAGACAAAAAAAAGAAGGCGTTGTTACATACGTCGCAATAACAAATATCCACAGAAATGTTCAGTGTGGCAGAAAGGTATTTGTAAATCTCGTAGTATCAATACTGTCAAATGCTTGAATTGCAGAGTCTAAAAGTTCAATAAAAACAGAAGATACAAATACTTCAGACTTTTAAATTTATATTTATTTATTGTGTTTTCTTTTATTGCAGATGGTCAAAAGGATGTCTTGAAGGAGTAATTTCTGGTTTTTACGTATTTTTTTTAAGTCCATATTTATTATAAAACCACTCTATAGTTATATAGAGTGGTTTGGTTTGGTAGTATGTAACTAGTTGAGTGGTAAACCAGTTGGTTTAGTGAATTTAATCGTGACCGTCAGTCGCTCACGGACGAATTTAAAGAAAGTCGTTCAAAATCGGTTGTTGTGCCAGAAAATATCGATATTATGCGTGAACTGATAAAGCAAGATCGTCATATGACATACCGTGAGATTGAGGCATCCCTGGGAATTAGTATGACAAGCATTCACAAGATTTTACATGAATATTTAGCCATGAAAAAGATTTGTGCATGTTGGATTCCGCATAATTTGACAAATCGCTCAAAAAAACCTAATGTCGATTGGTGCAAAGAAATGCTGAAAAATACAATCGTGGCGCATCAAAAGCCGTGGATAACAGGTGACGAATCTTGGATATATGCGTATGAGCTCGCAAGTAAACTGCAATTGACTGTAGGGGTATTTCAAAATGAACTAAACCCAACAAAAGTTGTTCGCGCAAGAAGCACTTCGAAGTAAATGGTCGCCTGTTTTTTTGGGATAAATGGGCATGTGGTTAGAGTGCCACTAGAAAATCGTAGAAGGGTTTATTCTGAATGGTACACAACTATTTGTTTGCCAGAAGTATTTGGTGAAATAAGAAAAAACAACCAGCGACGCAGGATCATTCTTTACCATGACAACGCGAGCTCTCGCACATCGGACAGAACAACTCAATATTTTACCGGTCAAAACATCGAATTGATGGATCACCCGCCGTACAGGCCTGATTTGGCACCCAATGATTTCTTTTTGTTCCCGTTAAGTGAAAAAAATACTTTAAGATTTTATATTAATTTATTCTCTGTTCTATCTATGATCACGCTTCTTGCGACTTCTATAGTCTAACATCCATAATGTCATTCGCGGTAACGAGATAGGTCGTGGGTTGCCGAAGCGCACCGATCAATGAATACGTGCTTTGGGCACAGACAAGTTTGTGCCGCTACTGTTTTCATTACTATCGCGTGCATAAAACAAAGACAGCAATGCATCGTGTTGTTAGTAAGTCGGAGATTAAACGCATTTGTAACGTCATTCCTTGGGCGCTGCTCCATTTTCAATAGTCAGGTGTTTTACGCAATCACGCTTTTCGAATTTTCGAGTGGTTGCAAAGTGAATGTTTTGAACGATTACAACAGTAAAGATGAATTCAGTGCAATATATGAATATAAATAATGTCACATTAATATTTGAGGACCGAATTGTCATAAAAAAATCACCAATTAAATCTAATAATTCAAAGGTGTTGTACAATAGAAAAAGGTGTAAAGATGTTTTTTTTTGCAAATCTGTCTGCATTTCCCGCATTCTTTTCTCGATCATCCAAAAGGCCAACTGTTTTGGTCAGCATCGTGAAAAGCGTCTACCCCGTGCGGCCCCTACCAGATGGAACTTTAAGTCTAAATGTGTGAATACTGTTTACGCCGAGTCGGATAAAAATTCAATTAATCAAGCTCAGAGGTTAATAAATTATTTGGTGGATGATAATTTTAAGTTGTGGTTTTTTTTTTCAATAAAATAATGCCTCACTGCGACATACTCTTTGATCAACTGCAAGGCAGGCAACTAGATGCACTTAAAGTTAAGAAGAATTTGATAGCCTTTTCAAGAGCCATTCAAAATATTAGAGACAATATAGAAATACAAATTAATCAATAATTTGGTAAATTAATTGGTGAAGAATCTTGAACGATCATAGAGAATCGCAGAAAGAAACGGAAATTTACTGACAAGGAGGACCCCAATCCGAATGTCATTATATGCAAGGAAATCTGTGATACCTTAACCATACAGGTTCATGAACGTTTTAGTTTCGATGTATACCTAACTGTTGCACATTTATTTAAAACTGAAAAATTTGGTGAATGTCGAGCCGCCTTGCCAAATAAAAACATTAAAATTGTGTGTAATCTGTTTGCAAACGTAAACAACTTAAAATTAAAAAAAGAACTTTCGGTAATGTACGCACGGGACGATTTTATGAAACACAGTGGGGCTGTGCCGCTGTTACAAATGTTTATCCAAAACAATTTAACATCAATATTTAGTGAATCTGTGGAATTGCGGACTGTTTTGTGTACCGTCCCTATGACGACTGTGGAAAGCGAAAGATGTTTCTCTACCCTCAAAGGAATCAAAACATTTCTAAGAAACACTATAGGCCAGGAAGCAGTGCGCGTTAGCAATGCTATCTATTGAAAAAAAAAACTTGTGAACTCAATTACAAATTTTAATGATCAAGTCATCGACCACTTTGCTGCTCAGAAATTTAGGAGGATGGACTTAGGACAACTACAAACAGATTTAATGGTCATGGTTCTATGGTGAGTTTAGCAAAATTTTATTATCTAGGTACTTATTTGAAAATTTGATGTCTGACAGTTACACTCGTATTTCTACACAGCAAAGTGTGTGTATGATACGAAAAAATGTAAAATTTTTGGTTGCGATTCATTTCCCTAACCCCATTCAAAAATTTGGTTATACGTGCCCCACCTATTTTTCCCCACGAACCGCCGCTGATTTATAGTTTTGAAAGAGTATTTTATAATTGTTTATGAATCAGTTAAATAAAGAACACTATTACTAGATTTAATTATACAGAAATAAAATTACAAACAGCTTTGGCAAAGCGAAACTTAAAAACTTCTGAGACTAACCTCGTAATTCCCAACGACAATAATGATTCGGTTTGTGGTGATTAAATTTTCGAATGGTGTAAAGCGATTCCATGAAAATCTGCCAGATACGTCGTGACACTGAATTTGTGTTAGACAGCAGTTCACCGCTAAAAAGAATGTGCGAGATTTTTTGCAGTTGATTATATAATAGGTGGTCAGGTAGAATTGCCTTAAACCGGGCGAATTTCAAGTTTGTCATTGTGAAAGTGATTCATAAAGTATTTATGAATATTATTCGAATCATTTTTCGGTACCATATAGATAAGTGAGCTTTAGAATTTGAATATTTAAATAAAATACAGTGGGTCCAAAAAGTATGGGCACACTGCTTTCTTTCCCTCTATTTTCAAAATATTCAACTTATCGTTGGGTAATGTATTTTAGTTAATCAAAAAAACATTCAATTCTTCTATTGGAACCTTTGGTTTGAAACACTAAACTTGAAGAGATTTACCACTAAACACCAAAACACTTTTTTGAACTACTCGACGCACGTTTCGCTAACCATGTTAGCATCATCAGGAGATGATTTAATCTGCTTAATTCATCTCCTGATGTTGCTAATATGGTTAGCGAAACGTGCGTCGAGCAATTCAAAAAAAGTGATTTGTTGTTTAGGGGTAAATCTCTTCAAGTTAAAAAAACATTGTTGTTTTGGGATAGCGAAAGTTGGGACGCGAGAAAAACAAACTGGTCAAAAAAATATTGGCACAGTTGTGATTTGTTTACATGAGGTATACAGTAAAACCTTTTAGTCTGGTCAATCTAGACATTCAAAGGTACATAAATTCACATCAAGTTGGAAGTGAGTAAAATTGTTCAAAACATAATTAAAAATAACATTTCAAAATTCCCCATCGTTGCGGTACGTGGAAAAAAATTGACTCGAGGTCAAAGGTAAAAAAAAAGGGTTTTTTGTGATTTTCATCAAAACGGTAAGTTTTATCGTAAAATTACTTCAGAAAAAAATTGTAGATCATAAAATTATCTATAAAAAAGGTTCTAATAATTTTTTTCCTAAAAGCCACCGTTCCTGAGATATAACGATTCAAAAAATTGTAAGCGTCATAATATGCACACGTTTCCACGCCACCTCTGAGGTAGTGTACTTAGCGCGCTTTTTTTAACGTGGCCTATTCCAGGAGTAGGCCTATTCCACAAGTCTGTTGTGATTCTGTTTAACTGGAAACTATTGCATAATAACAGATATTAGCAAGGGTTGGAATTGATAAAAGCGATGGAAATTAAAAAACAGTAGAAACATTTATTCGTCCGATTCATAATCTTCAATTACTTCTTCTTGTTGTTCGTCTTCTTGATCTTCTTCTTCTTCTTCTTCATCATCCTGCGTGTAAGTGAATTGCGTCAGTAGCGATGTATCGCATGTCTCTTCGTTGGTGGCAAACGAATCCTCTACTGTTGTTGATTCAACATTAGAATACCACTGGACTTGATAATTCGTACATGCCAGAGAACAAAATAGTCCAACTTTTTTGCAACCACATTTAGCACTGCATCCCTTTTTTACAGTTGCAAAAAATTGTGTTTAGCAGTTTTTCCGGCGCAGGTGGGAGTAAAGTCTGAATTGGTTCTAATGTATTGTCGACCAACTTCCAACCCCAGTCTTTTGGGTCTAGCTGATAACCAAGCCACACTTGAACTTGGTAATATAACCGAAAAAGATGTTGATGAGCGGCAACTGAGGTTGGAGGAAGACAAGCTAACTGCACTTGTTTTTTATTTCGAGTGTTTTTAACAAGACATACATATCGATACTTATCTAAGCAGGTAGTTTTCTTAGGAGCTCCGTACATAGAAAGAAGAAAGCGAATTCCGTTGGTGATAATTTCTTGTGGAGTTGAATTACTTTTTTTTAAAACTTCAGCACATTGAACTAAATCTTGTTTTTCAAACATTTTAAAGACTGTTGTTTTACCCTTCCTGTAAAATGCAGATGTATCACAGCCAGTTATTGCGTGTAAAAATAGTACATGATTTTGACACTTTGCAAAAGTTGATAATGAATATATTTCCGATTGATTTTGAGCTTTTCCTAGTTTTAAAAAGAAAATAGTTTTTTTCAGTTGGAGTTCGAGCGGTGAGTAATACGAGTAAGTCTATATCTTCACCAACAATAGTTGTATTTATAAAATTAAATTGCTCTATTAAGTTACAATCACTGGAAAAATATTTTTACTTATATTACAGCTACAGAGATGTTTATACGTGACGTACTTACGCGTATTATGACGCTTACAACTTTTTAAATCGTTATATCTCAGAAACGGTGGCTCTTAGGAAAAAAATTATTAGAACCTTTTTTATAGATAATTTTATGATCTACAATTTTTTTCTAAAGTAATATTACGATAAAACTTACCGTTTTAATGAAAATCGCGAAAAACCCATTTTTTTGACCTTTGACTTCGAGTCAATTTTTTTCCACGTACCGGAACAATGGGGAATTTTGAAATGTTATTTTTAACTATGTTTTGAACAATTTTAATCACTTCCAGCTTGATGTGAATTTATGTGCCTTCATTCTTATTTTTCTGTCTAATTTGACCGGACTATTGTTGGCCGGAGACTTACCGGACCCAAAAAAGTGTCCGTTTAAAGGGAGTTGTCCATCCAAGAGAGAAAAGGCATAAGATTATACAATATATGATTATTAGAAACTACAAATACATACATAATATAAAGAACGTATTATACATATACATACATACATATAAAAATATTAAAGTATGCATTGGCTAACGGCTAAAGTATTTTAGGGTTATCTGTCGGATTTTCTTGGCGATTAAAATATCTTGTGGAGATCCAACTTAGATTATCAAATCCAAAGCTGGCAGACCGCCACGTGCTGTAACAAAGCGTTTTAATTGCTGCGTCACATTAATTGCCTATCGATATGTATCAATAACCTCTTCTTCCTGTGTATGTGTTCATCATCTGTTCCATCAGACACTATATAGATATAAATATATATATATATATATATATATATATATATATATATATATATATATATATATATATATATATAAATAAATATATATATATATATATATATATATATATATATATATATATATATATATATATATAAAAATATATATATATATATATATATATATATATATATATATATATATATATATATATATATATATATATATATATATATATATGCCGGTCGCGTTGGTGCGGCGGTAAGAGCGTCTGCTTTGCCGAATCCGCGCTGGAGCGGTAGCTGGTTCGATTCCAGCGCTCGGATGGTTATTTTTCTTTCTTCTGTCCGTTTATCTTTCCTAAATGTTTCTGATTGTTTCTAGGTAAGAGTGTAAAATCCGACTACGAACTACCCCTCAGTCACGCCAGTTAAAGGCTGGGTAAGGCCGGATGCCTTCTGAGAAGTGTTCTACGTTGGTCACTCGCCAGTCGGTAGGTTTCCTGATAGACTTATGGGTAGGCACATAACCAAGGGTTTATAGCCCGAGGGGGGTGCTGGTCTGGGTTTGTCGGAAGCTGATGACCGTGGTTCGGAACCCACGTTAAGCTGTAGGTCCAGTCGCTAAATAGCCTAGTTGCTGATGCGCCTCTAACCCAAACACTTTACTTTATATATATATATATATATATATATATATATATATATATATATATATATATATATATATATATATATATATATATACTCTTGACCGTTTATTATTATTATTTTTTATTTATTGGGACTTTCGGTCAGTAATTA
Source organism: Cosmopolites sordidus (assembly GCA_031761425.1). NCBI lineage: Eukaryota > Metazoa > Arthropoda > Insecta > Coleoptera > Curculionidae > Cosmopolites > Cosmopolites sordidus. The sequence goes on along the minus strand of JARFXV010002708.1, from coordinate 9,978 downwards.
AGTTTTAATATTTAATTTTTTTATTAACGTTTCGGTTCAACAATGAACCATCCTCAGAATAATTCTACAATACATATAACTTTTATAAAAAACACAAAATTTACCAATATTAAATTAAACAATTAATTTTTAAAATTAATGAACATAAAAAAAGCACTAGAAACTTAGAACCAAACGTAACTGCCCTTTCAAGGCATGCTATAGATAATGAACACAACTTTAATTTTAACGACATAAAAATCCTAGATTTTGAAAAACAATATAAAAAAAGAATTATAAAAGAAATGAATTAATTAAAAAAAACATATAATACCATTAATTTCAGAAATGATACAGATAATTTAAGTTCAGAAGTGATACAGATATATAATAACATTATTAAATAATAAATTTTCATAATAATTTTTTATTTTTGCATCTAATATCATTCCACATAACAAATTCAAAACAATTAGGTTATAATAAAAAACAAAAATTTAAAGGGGAAAGAATTGTTAAATATGTTAAAATCAAATATGTCATTTAAAAATTTTATACAAAACTATCACATATTAGTTAAGAAATTTTAAAAATTAATTGCTTAATTTAAATGTAAAGTGTTAGGGTTAGAGGCACATCAACTAGGCTATTTAGCGACTGGACCTACAGCTTAAAGTGGGTTCCGAACCACGGTTATCAGCTTCCGACAAACCCAGGCCAGCACCCGCCTCGGGCTATAAACCCTTGGTTATGTGCCTACCCATAAGTCTATCAGGAAACCTATCGACTGGCGAGTGACCAACGTAAAACACTTCTCAGAAAGCATCCGGCCTTACCCAGCCTTTAACTGGCGTGACTGAGGGGTAATTCGTAGTCGGATTTTACACTCTTAATCTTTTTTTCTCTTGCGTAATTTAATATTGGTAGGTTTTTAAATGTAAGTTTGTGTTTTTTTATAAAAGTTATATGCATTGTGGAATTATTCTGAGGATGGTTCATTGAAGTACTGACCGAAAGTCTCAATAAATAAAAAAATAATAATAAATAAATAAATATATATATATATATATATATATATATATATATATATATATATATATATATATATATATATATATATATATATATATATATATATATATATACACATACACAGAGAAAAAGTCCCCGATATTGCAATCTGTTTCGATGCCGATATTATCATTATTTTTCCATATTCAGGAGTGACAATAGGAGGTCGTCTTCTGCATCTGAATCATCTGCGTTTTGTGTTGGATTTTCAGAGTTATTGAGTATAATTCCAGATTTAGAAAAGCAATTTTGAATGGTATTCTTGGATACCCGGTCCCATGCATTTTTAATAAGATAAATTGAAAAACGTTTTATTTTTTTTGAGAGTTCTTGAGTTGATTCAGCAGTATTAATATCTAATAAAAGTTTTTTAACAACAAATGTTGTTAAAAAACTATAAAAAGCTTAACTTTTAATAATGTCCTGGTCTAGAGGTTGGCCCACAGATGTGCAATTAGGAAGTAAAAACATCAATTCAATATTTTCGAATTTTATGTTTTGTGGCTGTGAACACGCGTTGTCTTGAAATAATAAAAATTTTCGTTTTCTTACGTTTCAACTTTCGATCAAATTCCACCAACTATTCTGTCATTAGTTCCCCAGTCATCGATGCTTTTCTGTTCCGTCTCCAAGTAACAGGTGAATTGTTCAGATTGATGTGTTTCAAAGCCTTTTGTTCTTTCTATTATTAGTTCTTATTACGGTTCTTCCTATTACTAGCAGCTTTTGCAGTTCCTCATTCATGTTTACACAAAACAGTATAGTAAGTTTACACATATATGATCATCATCATACTTCCAACTTTCACGGTCCTGGGCTTTCTTCTGCCACTTGGGTCCAATATGCTTAATAATGTTATCAGTCCATCGCGCTTTCGGTCTTCTTCGCGGACGTTTGCGATCAAGCGGTATCCACTCCAGGATTGCCTTGGTCCATCTGTCGTCTCATTGCCTCGTTATTTGGTCTGCCCATCTGCAGTTCAATTGCTTTACTCTTCCAATAATGTCACACAATTTCGTTTATTCCCTGTTCCATGTGCAGGGCTTTCTGTTTCGTCTTGTAATGTCAAGAATACATCTTTCCATTCCACTCTGTGCTACCCGAAGTTTCTAAATTGATCGCGATGTCAGTGTCCAGGTTTCACTTCCGTATGTCATAACGGGTAGGACGCACTAGGACGAAGACTATTCTTTTCAGGCAAAGTGGGAGTTTGCTCTTAAACACTATGTTGAGCCTGCCAAATACCTGCCAGCCATCTTTAACACGTCGTTCCACCTCCCGGGCGCTATCCCCCTCCACTGAAATCCTCTGGCCAAGATATATAAAGTGGTCCACAATCTCCAAATCCCTTTCTAAAATTGAAATTCTTCCATCCTCTGCGCATTTATTGAACATAACCTGACTTTTTTTACGTTAATTTTTAAGCCAAATGGTTCACAAGGCCTTTGCAGCTCTTGTATGCGTCTTTGCAGCACCTCCGGGTGTTGTAAAAGGAGAATGCTATTATCTGCAAATGTAAGATGGTTTAAGTTTGCACCATTGATCTTTACATCATCCTGTTCCCAATCCAGATTACGAAATACTTCTTCAAGGCAAGCCGAGAAAAGAATAGACGATATTGCGTCACCTTGCCGTACACCTCGCTCTACATTAATTCCCACTTCAAGATCATCAAGGTGAATTGTGGAGACATTTCTAGAGGAACGTTTAATCTAATGTTTTCAAGGTATGTATTTGTAAAAAACAAACAAAAAAAAATGTAAATTTATGAAATGGCACGGACCGTGATCTCTATGGAGCACAGAATAAAGTATGGAAAATGCTGAAAAACAAGAAGAACCCTATGAACGCGTTCATCCAAATTAAAAAATTACCATTGAACGAGTCGAAAATATATTTTAAAAAGCTCTACAATAATATCGAGAGTGATGAAAACTGGACCCAGCCAACAAAGGACCAAGTAGCAGAAAGAGTAGCAATCACAGAATATATTGCACTAAGGATTAAAAAACGAATAAGAAAATAATAAAAGAATTAAGAAACGAATATTCAAAGGAATAATCTTACTCTATACCACCATGAAATTACTCATCAGTATTATCAAAGACAAACTCGACGAGACTATAGAAAACAAAGACGAATAAGCACTTCGGCAAAACAGATCGACGACTAATGCTTTATTCATTAGACAAATAAGAGAAAAGGCTATAGAATTTAGTTATACTGCCTATGTATGTTTCATAGACCTAATAAAGGCGTTTGATAAATTCTAGCTCCATGATGTACGAGGGTTGCTATTTATGTATCCGGAATTGGTAACCATGTTATTGCTAGGTGCCATTTGACATATATATCGTAAAGTTTGATATTGTTGACTGTATTCGTACTCAGAACGTTTTGTCAACCGGACGCTATTTGTGTTGTTTAGTGACTTGAAAATTTAATCTCATTCTCAGGAATAAACTAGTGAGAATTTTCGCGCGATGGTTTACTACGACTTATAATTAGATTATCTCGACAACAGTATATCGATCAACTCACTTCGACTTTTCGCGATGAAACACCATCTAAAACTGTATATCTCTGGTTTAGTGAATTCAATCCTGGCCGTCGTTTGACGTACGAATTTAAAGAAGGTCGTCCAAAATCGGTTGTTGTACCAGAAAACATCGATTCTGTGCGCGAACTGATAAAACAAGATCGTCATGTGACATACCGTGAGATTGGGGCATCCCTGGGTATTAGTACGACGAGCATACACAATATTTTGTATAAACATTTAGCCGTGAAAAAGATTTTGCATAATTTGACAATCGCTAAAAAAAAGGCTCGTGTCGATTGGTGTAAATAAATGCTCAAAAAACACAATACAACCGCGTATAACATCTACATAGGTGACGAATCCTGGATCTATGCGTATGAGCCCGAAAGTAAAAAGCAGTCTACTGTATGGGTCTTTTAAAATTAGCCAAACCCAACAAAAGTTGTTCGCGCAAGAATCACTTTGAAGCAAATGGTCGCCTATTTTTTTTGGGATAAATGCGCATGTGGCTAGAGCTACATTTGTTTACCAGAAGTCCTTGAAGAAATAAGAAAAAACAACCAGCGATGCAGGATCATTCTTCACCATGAGTACGCGAGCTCTCACACATCGGATCGAACAACTTAATATTTGATCGGTCAAAACATCGAATTGAGGGTCACCCGCTAGACAGTCCTGATTTGGAACCCAATGATTTCTTTTTGGGAATGGGAAAATGGGAAAAGTGTTATAAAACCGGTTCAAACGCATGCAAAAGGGTATCATCGCGAAGAATATTTTGAAAACAATAAAACCATTTCCAATGATAAATATTTGTTTTTATTTATTATTCCGGATACGTAAATAGCAACCCTTGTATTATAATTTTTTAGCTGTACAGGTCAAGTTGGCCCATGGCTTGGTTTGATCTGGTCAGCCAACCAGATCAGGCCCGCGATCGACGACGCTTAATTTCAGTTATTGAAAACTGATGTTCGACGCGATGAAATCATTAATATATTAACCATTGGAAATATACGAGGGTTGATCAATAAGTACCCGTGTTTAAAAACAGATGACGTTAACGAGTGAAACTGACATTACCATCGTGTACTGCAGACTGTTAAACGACCTAATGCTGAATTTCAGATAAATTCATAGGTTAGTTTTTTTTTGACAGTCAGTTTTGTATTTCTCGATAAAATGGAGAAAGAGAAATATCGATCCGTAATTCATTTTTTATTTTTGGATGGAAAAACATGGGAAGAAATAAAAGTGAAGTTGGATACTGTCTATGGGGACCCTTCACCGTCTATGACAATCGTAAGATATTGGTTTAACAAGTTTAAGCGTGGTCGTACAACTGTTTTCGATGAAGAACGACCAGGAGGCCTGTCAGACGTGGTTACCGAGAAAATCGTCAAAAAGGTCCATGACATGATTATCGCCGATCGCCGAACGAAAGTGCGCAAATTAGCTGAGGCCGTAGGTGTATCGTACGGAACGGCAATCAAGATTTTAAATGATAAGATAGGTATGAGGAAAGTGTCGGCCCGATGGGTGCCGCGATTGCTCACGGTGGACAACAAGCGGGTACGACTAACAATGTCAAAGCAGTGTTTGGATCGCTTTAAGCGAATTCCACAGGACTTTTTACGTCGAGTCGTCACCGTTGATGACACCTGGATACATTATTATATGCCAGAGACCAAGAGATAGTCAAAACAATGGATTTTTCCGGGTGAATCTGCTCTGAAGATGGCAAAAACGGTTCAATCAGCCGGAAAGGTTATGGCCACGATTTTTTGGGATTCCAAAGGAATAATAATTATGGATGCCTCAGGGCAATACTACAGTGAGTTGTCGGACAGATTCGATAAGAAATTGAAGGAGACACGGCCCCATTTGGCTAAAAAAAGTGCTCTTCCATCACGATAACCCATCGGCACATTCATCTTTAATTGTGGCGGCCAAATTGTACGAACTGCGCTACGAATTGCTTCCGCACCCACCTTACTCGCCCGATCTGGCATTCAGCGATTTTTTTCTGTTCCCTAACTTGAAAACATGGCTCGCATGAAAAAAATTCAGCTTAAATGAAGAGTTATCGCCGATACAGAAGCGTATTTTGGAGTTTGAAAAATCGTATGTTTTAGACGGCTTAAAAAAGTTGGAGAAACGCTTGGAAAAGAATATAGACCTAAAAGGAGATTACGTTGAAAAATAAAAATAAATTTGTGAAAAAATTACGTCTTTATTTCAAACAAGGGTACTTATTGATCAACCCTCGTAAATACAATAAAAATTGAACCTCAAGCAACAAAAAATACACCAACATTAAACGGAATAAGCTAGGGTGATAGCCTCAGTTCATTTCTTTTCAAACTTAATGGATGAAATCATGCAGGAGGCGAATGGCGAACTAATAATGATATGCTACGCGGATGCTTTTTTGGTATTATAGAAATGGTTTTTATGTTTTCGTAATTACATTTTTGCAAAAATAAGTTTTTTGTTCATATTATTTGAATTTATATTGATTTATTATGTAATAAAATTGTTTTCAGAAAAGTTTCTCGAGTTTATTACATTTTACGTAAGAAATATTACGTGCGTCAATACTTTTTTGACACACTGTAAATGAAGTTTTACTTGCGCCATGTTGAAGTCCCTTAGGAATAAAATTTGTTATAAAGGAATCTTTGGTGTAAAAACCCACTCATTATAGTGCCTACACGTGGGTTTAATAACTATGTATAAGGCCGTACAATAGAGGGTGGGCTATAAGTAACTCCATACCATATACCAGCCCCAATAACATATTGATTGTCAAAACGTTTTGTAAATAAAATTAATCAAAAAGGATCATATTACAAGGTGTCTGCATAAAGTTAGGAAACTGGTGATGTAGATTTATATATATATATATATATATATATATATATATATATATATATATATATATATATATATATATATATATATATATATATATATATATATATATATATATATATATATATATATATATATATATATATATATATATATATATATATATATATATATATATATATATATATCCTTTCCTGACCGTTTGTTGCTTTTTTTTCGCTCATTTAGAATAAAAAATAACATTTTTTTTATTTTGTTAACGTGTCGGTTATTTTTATTTTAACTGTCTTTAGAACAACTTTTTATGGAATACTCATTTTCGTGGTTCATCTCCTGTATAGGGTTTCAATAGCATGAAAAGTAAAAAGGAGGAAGGGGAAAGCAAAACAAATCCTTCAGCAGCACTATTTTCTTCTACACTCTCCCAGTTTAAAAACCCACGAGCCGCCACTGAAAATATGCATATTTGGCAAATATTAATTTGCTATTACCTAAAAAATAAACTAATGAAAACATCTTTTTTAATTAAAAAATAGCCTCATACATCAGCCCGTGTTTTAAGGACTCTTTGTTCAAAATGACGTAAGGAATCGTTGGTTAAATTTACGAAACTTATTTACCAAAAATAGAACCAATCATAAAAATAATGGTACCAGAAGAAGCAAAACATGAAATTTAACATAAAAGTCATTATGTTGAAAACAAAAATGATATTCTTTAATATTTTGAAGTTTTGCTTTTCGTATAATCCCCTTATAGAAAGGAATTTAATGTTACTGTCATTACTACTAATGTGTTAAAGACTGGAAACTTTTGCAGCACATCGTAAATTACAAATAAATCGATTTAAATTCCGAACAATGTTTGAAATACCAGTGACATACAACACGATAACGACCAACGTGAAAACCACTTCGGAATTCCGCAAAACGCCTAACGGCCTTGAAAGCTCCGACTTCGACAAATTAATACGCGGAATTAGTTAATTAATTCGGCAAACAGATAGAATGCAGGGTACGCGTGTAGGATGTGACGTGATTTCGCTCTGGGCATATTTTAATTCTCGTTTAAAAATAGCAAAATCGCCTAACTAACAAAAATTCGGTGGGATACTTACGCCTTTATGTACCGCATTCCGATCCGTTCTGAAAATTCTTACATTTTTTTCACTCCGTACCGATCTCAACTCGATATATTTTGAGTAAACGTGGAATTTTTATCAAAAATGCGAAAGCTCACCCTCAAAATAACTGTGGATTTTAATCCACCAAAGACAATATTTTTTGACATTACTACACCTCGCGCCATCTATTAACGTATCACCGAAGTTCTAATTCAAAATTGGACCAAGAGATGGCAAATGCTGCTTCTTTTGTATTTTTGAAATATAAGATGAGTGAAAAAAATATAATATGAATAAGGAACTTGAAATAGATAAACTTACTTCAATCGACGTTCAGTTCTGAGTCCAATAGAACATTCACAGTCTGCCAAAAAGCTGACATCTTTGATAATATAAAACAAAAAAAATTTAGATGAGAAAGACAGAATAAATAAGAAAATGCAGTACCATACATAATACGTAATTAACATATCGGTCAATAAACCCTTGATCTGACAAATAAAACAGAGTTTTTTTTGCAAATTTCAACTTTATTCATCCATAAATTCTCATTGAAGAGCAATGTAATCATTTCAACGCTTTTCTAACGTTTCTACACATTTTTTATAGAACGATTTCTCTTTGCCTTCAAATTTTCCTTCAGTTTCAGCAATTACTTCTTTATTGGAGCGAAATTTCTTTACAGCGAACATCTTTTTAGGTCTGAGAACAGGAAATAATCGTTGGGGCCAGATCTGAAGAATACGGTGGATGAGGAAGTTATTCGAAATGCAATTTAGGCAATTTAGTCGTCGTTGCTAACAATTTGTGACACAGTACATTACTAAAATTGAAGAGATTTACCACTAAACACCAAAAAGCTTTTTTGAACTAATCTATATAAATAGATTAAATCCTCTCCTGATGATGCTAACATGGTTAGCGAAACGTGTGTCGAGCAGTTCAAAAAAGCGTTTTGGTGTTTACTGGTAAATCTCTTCAAGTTTAGTATTTCACACCAAAGGTTCCAACAGAAGAATTGATACACAGTACATTGTCTTGGTGAAGCAGCACTTTTTTTGTTCATTTGGGGCTTTTTTTTGCCACCTCGTTATTTAAACGCACCAAAAATGCTATGTAATATTCGCTATTGATGGTTTTACCTTTCTCAAGATAATCGACGAATAATATCCCATGCGCATCCCAAAATACAGAGGCAATAACCTTGTCTGTCGATGGTTGTGTTTTTGGTCGCTTTGGATGGCTTTCACCGGTTGCTGTCCAATCAGCTGACTGCCGATTTAACTCCGGAGTGTAGTGATGGAAATATGTTTCATCCATTGTCATATACCGCATGAAAAAATCCTTTTTATTTCGTTTAAACAGCTCCAAACATTGCTCAGAATCTTCAATACGTAATTGTTTTTGGTCCGCTGTGAGCAAACGTGGTACCCATTTCGATAGCGATTTACGCATTTCCAAATGCTCATGTAAGATGGTGTAAACACTTCCTTTCGATATCTTCATGATATCAGCTATTCCTTGCAGCTTTACTTTACGGTTTTGCGAAATAATTTTATGAAATTTTCTGATGTCTGATGTAACCACCTCATTTGTATGTCCAGAGCGTTCAGTATCATCAGTGCTTGTACGGGCACGTTTGAATTCAGCATACCAATCAATTATGGTTGATTTTCCTGGGGCAGAGTCCGGGTAATGTTTATCAAGCTATTGTTTTGCTTGAACGGTATTTTTTTTCATCAAAAAGCTATGCTTAATCAACACACGAAATTACTTTTTTCCATTGTTTTGAAAGTAACAAAAGTAGCGTCACTTAAAGCACTCAGAAACTAGTGGATAGACTGTCATAAAATTTTGACACATGATGTTTGAAGGTTGACACAATCCACCACTGGCAAGAATTTTTCGTAAATGATGCCATCTATATGTTAGGCTGGAGGTTTATTGACCGATGTGTTACAATACCATATGTGATATCAGACCTCATCCTTCATGTTCATACCTTTAGGTGAACTAAAAGATCAATGAAAAAGTTAAGTTAAAATATATAGAAATTGAGAAGACACAGAGAGTGATGAAAAGGGAAATATAGGGAATAATATGAAGAAATATAATAAGAAATATTCCTTTAAAATAACGAACAGATCAGAGATACAGTAAGGGCATATCATATCCAAAATTAGTTATGACAGATGAACTAAATATATTTGACAAAGACCTCTCTATAAGTAAAATTCCCATATCTCAAAACTGATTTAAGCACAGGAGACTGAATATCGTAATAATGATAGTGGTGAAGAAGAAAGAAGGAAAGTTTTATACAGGATGCTGTTAAATATTATGTCCTCTCTGCAGTCTCCCAAATATTTAAACTTATATAAAGGGATTA
>JARFXV010002707.1:25000-49107 GCA_031761425.1 Cosmopolites sordidus | reverse complement strand
CAGATTTCTCGTGTGAGAGTGGTGTCGATAGACATCACATCTATCAAGCCGCCAAAGAAATGTCTTGCACATTTTCCATATACTGAAATATTATTGCAGATTTTTCTAACAATTCCCTTTTCTAATGCGTCCAGAGATTAATATGAAACAAATGTGCTTCAAACAAGAAGAAGCAATCTGTCAAGAATGAGCGAATCTTATTCAAATTATACATCTATGTTCAAAATCCCGGTACTGTAGACACGCTGAAAGTTCGCAAAAAAAGCTGCAACTATATCAAAGGAAATATAGGTGAGTATAATGCATAACTTTGACGAAAGAATCCAGAGGTGTATACATCAAGCAGAATGTCATCTTTTTGATTTGATCTTTCATAATTAAATAACACAGGTCAACAAATTTAAACTTTTTTGCGGTAACATTGATGAAAATATTTGTGTATGAAGTATTTTATAGTTCTAAATTCGAAAATGATAAGCTAATTACTGTAACACGTACAGTTTTATTGTTACGGGGGTTGGTAGTGGGGAAAAAAAGGAAACGACATATTTTTACAAACCAATATTTATTTAATATAAACATGTAAAACGTGTTAAATCTATGCGAAGACATTACTGAGGATTATGTAAATAAAACATATATTACATGAGATGTCGTACGACAAAAACTTTCACTTTTTCATCTTGTGTTCTGTAGTACCGTCACTTTTTAAAAACCAGTAGTAATCGCCCATCATAGATAGGTTCCAGCGTCCCTGATATTTTGCTTCCATCGTCTTAATGTTCTGATGAAAACTTTCTCCTTGTTCGTCGCTTACCGCAGCCAAATTTTCGGGAAAAAATCCAAATGGGGGTGTAAAAATGCATTTTTAAGGACATGCGACACCTATTTCAGTATTATTAGTATAGTAGTATTTCATAGGCTTTCAAGAATTCATCTATGAGGTTTTTTATAGTTTTCATCTTTCTTGTTACCCAAAAATCCTTTCACTAACACTTAAAAAACACTTTCAAGCTGCCAATTCCTTTTCATTTAATTTTTCTTGAAAACGGAAATCACCTAGAAGTTTCCTTATTTGAGGTTTAATAAATATGCGTTCCTTTAGTTTTACATCAATTGAGGAAATATTTCTTTTAGGTACTTGAAATCATTACCTTCACAGTCCATGGCTTTGACAAAGTGTTTCATTACTTCAAGTTTAATATGGAGAGGCGGAAGAAGCACCTTTTTTGAGTAAACGAGGGGGGCTTATTTTATGTTTAAAGTACAGGGTTCAAATGAAAGTCTATGAGGACAATATTTCTTACTGTAATGTCCTTTTGTTCCCCGCTGTCCTACTATCATAGAAAAATACGGAAAAACCGTAGAGGGGGTCTACGGTCTTGTCGTAATTCCTACATTGTAGCAGGTACCTGAAAACGGGCTAGACCATTGCCGTGAAAAGGTGTTTTAATAACTACCTAAATGAAATGCAAAAAGAGCATTCTCATCAATGTTAAAAAATCATGTCGACCTGTGTCAATCAATGTATGTATACATATCAAAACTACGTTTCTAATATTTATGTAAATAAATAATACAATCTAGTAGAAAAATTTAAAAAGTTCTACAATGTATGATTCTACATTATATATTTCGCTTTGTTAGATTCTTTCATTAATTTCTTATCAAGTCTAGTATAGTGAAACTATTTAACGCAATATATAAACCTAAGCATGGATCCAACGAGTTAGTTTTCTGGTCATATATAAGTGGTAAGTAAAACAAAAAGTCGACATCTATCGTAAAGTAATCCAAAAATGTCCGATAAAAGTTCAACTTTCAGTTCAATAGACTACAAAATAGAATAATTTGTTTTGGACGAGAACAAGAATATAAAGAATAAGTTGTATCTGGAGGTGCAGAAAAAATCATCTCAACAGCTGTTTCGCTGTTAAGACGGAAAGTTATCCAGTGTGTAACCTCTAACCCAAAACAATTTCAAATTCAAGTAACAGTAAGCCAATTTCATATCTACACATCACCACTACTCACCGAATCTTGTTCCAATTAGGATTTGTTAAGCCGCACAACTTCAAGTCCATAAAGTAATCACTACTAGTGTAGCAAAACATTTGAAGACAACTGAATATCAATTATTCTATTGGAACCATGAATAACATGAATCGTCTTGTGATAATGTTAACATGATTAGCGAAACGCGAGCCGAGAATAAATAAAATGATTTAGTGTTTAGCGGTAATCTCTTATAGAGTTTAGTATAACTGAATTAGTAATTATTATACTGTGTATCTGAATATATTTATTTGGAATATAAAAAACTGTTATTTTGGAATAGACTGTACACAATGTGTTATGTTGCTCAAAATCGAATTTTATATCAAGAACGTTATGTAATTCCAGCAATTATTTCTAACTTAAATTTTACAAATAAAAAAATTCAGCTTCCAAAACAAATACCATTAATTTTGATGCTTTGAAACCAATTATTACATTCATTCCAACATAGTGCCAGTCCAGACTAAAACTCTCTACATAGACAACCAGAAAAATAGACGTGTTTAATAGGTTGTTCCATTAATATTTCTTTTCTAACCTTGCTTTTGGGATACAGGAATCTCATTGTTGATCCAAATACAAAATAAAAATAGGGTGGTGTGAAACGAATATTACAAATATAACTCATTTTCGAAAAGTTCCCTTCGCTGTTTTAGTACTACAATGTTTATTGTATCAAGATTACGGACTGTTTCTAGCAGATTACCTGCCCTAACCCAATCAAAAGTAAGAATTCTAATTACATTTTTTTTTAAATATTTAAGTCTGAAATATTTTAGTTAGTTCAAACTAGAAATTCTAGTTTTAAATCATCCCCACATATTGAAGATATTGGTCATATTAATACTCCTTATGAAGTAACAAAAGACCCAGTTGATTGGAGATATGTTGAAAGGGTTTTACCACTAAAAACTGTTCCTGTACCACTTAAAAAAGACGTCTATCCTTCAGGTTTGAATGTTTAATGTATTTTGAAAATATATCGAATTGATTTAACTTTTAGGTTGGAAGCCTCAATTAGATAACCTGACTGATCAACCATATTTTATAAAAAGATCAAAAAATCATATGATTCCTTGCTATTTAAGGATAACGCAACGTGGAACAAAACGAACAACCATTCTTAAAAATATTCAAGGTGATATTTGGCTCTTAGAAAAGGAACTGAAAGAATTTTTGCAACCACAAGTTTTTCAAATACTTAGAGTGCAAGTGAATGAATTTGTTGGTTATATTAGGATAAACGGTGATCATGTTAATGCAATCATCTATTTCCTAGAATTGAAAGGTTACTAAACTAAGTTATTCATAAATATGTAAAAGAACTGTACTAATATATTTGTAAGCATTTAATAACTACTTATTTAGAAGCATACATATTTTAAAACACCCACAAATAATACGCTGATTAAAAAATTCGCGGAGTGACACCTACAGAGCAGTAAAAGAACTATAAAATCTACTACATTTTGAAGTTTCAAATTGATCTGTCAAATCATTTGAACAAAAACAGCAGCATAAAGTAAATGTATCTGGCCCTATTTTAAAATGGAAACTATTGAAAATTGTGCAGTGATTAAATTCTTTGTAAAAAAGGTTTTAAGGCGATGGAAATTCGTATTGACATCATAAATGTATTAAGGGAGTCTGCTCCTTCAAAAACAATGGTTTGTAAGTGGGGAGGTGAGTTTCAATGTGGTCGTACAAGCCTGGATGATGATCCTCATTCTGGACGTCCAATAAGGGCAACTACTGAATAAATAATTAATTCTATACATGATATAGTTATGGATGATAGACAATTGACTTTGAGTGAACATCTCAACTAAATGGGTTTTCATAGTTTGAAAAAGGAATTGGACTTAAGAAAGCTATGTGCAAGATGGGTACCGCATTTGTTAAGTTTTAATCAAAAACGACTTCGTGTAAAACTTTCTAACCAACATTTAGGTATTTTTTGAAAGAATGAAATAGATTTTAAACGTCGTTTTGTAACTATGGATGAGATTTGGGTTTACTACTATGATCCCGAACTGCGGCAATAAACCGCAGAGTGGTTGTTCAATAATAGCGAACACCTTGATTTCCAGATCCTTCCGACTAACACATATACGAAGCGAGGAACTACCAAACCAAATGCATCAGAGGTCCTGCTACCATACGTAAGAGGAATCACTGACAGGATAGGCAGACTACTAAGGAAACATAAGATCAGAACAGCCTACAAACCGCACAAAACTGTCGCAAACATCCTAAAAAACCCCATAGACAAAGTTAGACTGGAAAATCACGGGGTATATAGCATATCTTGTTCCAACTGCAACAGAACATACATAAAAAAAGAGCCGAATCTGGGCCAAAATACAAGAACATAAAAACAACGTATAAAACAAACAAACCACTTCCGCTCTGTACCAGCACCATCTACAAACAGGACATAAAATCAATTTTAAAGGAGCTAAAGAAATAGCATATATTGAAAACTCAATACCTGAATTGTTTGAACCTGAAACAAGGTCCAAACAATTATAGAACCCCTTGAAATAGAAGAAAGGGGTGAACAACACAACATTAAAAAATTCGCAACATTTCAAAAGTAAGTAATTCCTTTCTGAAAAAAATCCAGACACATCGAGACAACAGTACAATCGAGACAACAGTAGCTGAGTGTTATTATACCCCCAACCGTTGGGATTGTTCCCGGTCAAGCACCCAAGAAAAATGTTCATTTAGGCGGAGACACAGGTGTTGTGTGTTCCACATGAGATTGTGGAATCCAACGGTTGTGTGTATGATGACACTCAGCTACTGTTGTCGTTTGGACGCAGTCCAAAAAACTCTAACATTACATATATACGCCATCCGACGGAAAGTCGGCAAAACATGGGTTGTTGGCTGTGGATAGGGTATCCCTATTCTTGATGTATGGTTTATGTCGGCGCCCTGAAGGGTCTGTACATCAAGAGACGAAACATATGCCATCCAGTTGAAGGGACGGGTGGAGCTCGTTCCCGGTCAAGCACCCAAGAAAAAAAAAATATATATATATATATATTCATATATATATATATATATATATATATATATATATATATATATATATATATATATATATATATATATATATGTATATATATATATATATATATATATATATATATATATATATATATATATATATATATATATATATATATTCATATATATATATATATATATATATATATATATATATATATATATATATATATATATATATATATATATATATATATATATATATATGTATATATATATATATATATATATATATATATATATATATATATATATATATATATATATATATATATATATATATATATATACATATATATATATATATATATATATATATATATATATATATATATATATATATATATATATATATATATATATATATATATATATATCTATATATGAATATATATAAAAAATCCACTTTTTTTTTAAAGTATCGAAAATATTGTTATAAATATATTGTTATAAATATGAAAAAAAAAATATTGTGAAAGTTAGAGCTCTTAATATTAATATGAAGAGGTGCCGGTATATTCATATATTTGTATATTCATATATTTGTAGGAAATTGAACGTTCTTCAAAAAAGGTCTTTAATAAATTTTCGATAAATTTACTTTTTCAAAAGTTATTCGAGGCTAAATTTGAATGCGTAATAATTTTTTATTTTTTTTTCAATTTTTCGACAAAACTATCAACATTTCGACATTTTTTTCCTGAGCTATGGTCGATCTTAGGCATGTTTGTATAGGTGAGCGTAGTTTCAATTTACTAAAACTACGCTCACCTTTGGCGACACTTACTAGAATAGTTTGTAATATCCGAAGAGCAGTCCAAGTGTTTAGAAACATATCACACCAATCACTTTTGTTCAAAACATTGAGAATATCTTTCGGTTGGCCTTGGTCTGCATTAAAACAATGTGTCAGGCTTAGTATTTCTTCAGCCAGGTCCGTTTCAGAAAAATCGCTGTGTGAATCATGTGTCAAAATATTTTGCTAACTTAAACACGATTGCTTCAATTCAAGCTTATCAACCGGTCGCTTTAAATCATACAAGGAACACCAACTTGAATTAAAATTATCTGTTGAAAACGTATTTCTAGTGAATTTATAACTGTATCTATCAATGGATAGAATACGGCGATCTTGAAATTTTTATCAGAGTCTATTGGATTTTCATCTTGAGTTCATAATTGAACATTCTTTTTTTTTTCTTCGGTTTCCTGTTTGTTGAAATGCTAGTGAAATTTCAGATTTTTCGACAATTTCTTTCCCTATGATTACAGCTAATGCGTACCCAATATCCCGATTATGATTGCGAGGATTTGCTAACAATATTTATTTGGTACAATAAATAATAACAAATCACAAGAATGAGCAACAATTCATATTGATCCATGTATTGGGCGAGAGACCTGGCTTCTGAAGCAGCAACGGGGTCAGTATTTTCCTCGTATTCTTCTTGTAGGGCATCTCTCGTTTCAGTATATTGATACTTGACAGCTTGAGACTCCCAACGTGTCTCACAGACTATTTTTAACATGGGGATTTTTGTATATTTGGAGATTACTTCCCATCTTTTTGTGGAAGAGAAGAAAAAACAATCAGCCGTTGGATAACCCCGAATAACGACATTGATTTAACTGAAGTTTTAGCGGCGTCAGAAACAAGCAAGTTTAATCTGTGGCAGCGGCAAGGACTATAAAAATATCTTGGAAATTCTCTGGTAATACGACGCCTTTTCGTTTTCCTACCATGTTAGTGCCATTGTCATAGCTTTGACCCCTGCAATCATGCATGCCTAAGTCATATTTCTTTATCACCTCATCCAGGAATAACTCTGTGAGACTCTGGCTACTGGATTCCGATATTGGTGTGTATGTAATACAACATTCACGTATGCAGTTGTCATCAATATTAAAAATTATAAATATGACACATAACTGTTCAGTATGGCTGATATCCAGTATGGTATCCGAGTATGGTGTGCAATCAAAAATGATTAAAAAATATTTAGATCTCTTTATTTTCATGATAATAGTATCTCTTACTTCATTTCCAAGTAATTCAATGAGTTAATTTTTAATGTTTTTGCTAAAATGGTAGTTTTTTGTTTCCTGATTAGCAATACTGCGTAAATGTTCTATCATGACAGGGTCAAACTTGCTCAATATTAGAACCAAACCTAGAAAATTCCCGTTATGCGGAGAATTCAGTGTCGGAACGATAATTTTTCAAGGCTAATGAAATATGTGCCCGGTCATCATAACCCTCATTTGCTAAACTTGATATTTAATTCCGGCGAAATAAATAACAATATAAACAAAACACTTTTGTAGAAAATTTTGAATAAACAAGCCATTTTCTGGCATATTTTTCTCCATTTGGCATTACTCTTTGAAGATGTTTATTTGAAAAATTCAGGTTTTCGGTTCATTCATTCGGTTTATCAGTTAATGTGTTCTTTTCAGAGATACCCAGGGTATACGGAGCAAAATCTTAAATCATCAGGATTAAATTGTATAAAACTATGTGCTTTTTGACACCGGCCCAAGCTAAAAAAGAAAATTTTATTTTGCCCGCCAAGTGTCTAGCAAAAAGGACAACGTATTTTTTGCCTTGCAACCCAGAATTTTCGACACGTTTTGTTACATGATATAGAGAAGATAGAATGATTCATTTCTTTGGGGATATATTGGTACAATACCTTGACCATTGGCACCATACTGGGTCTGATATTTTTAGTTTATTTTAAAGGACATGGGGCGGTAATTCATAATCGGCCCCTATTACGGTGTGTCAATTACTGCGAATAGTCCAGTTACTGCGTGCCTATTACTACGGATAACCCAATGACTACAAAACTTTGGGATCTAGTTTAAAACTTGAATTAAACTTATTAGAAAGACAAGTGTTACAACTTAACACAGCAAGTTTTAAGATAGTAAGAACTGACCAGAGAATATGCATACGTTACCTCAACGTTATATGAATATTCATATAAGGTGGTCAATAACTTGCACGACGATCATTTGAGCTAGAGACTGCAGATGAATAAATTAAAATATGTGTAATAAAAGAATTGACATAGCGTCAAATATTTTAATATGCACTACTTAATTCTGGAGCAAGACAAATTTTGTTGCTTGATTGACTCGTGATGCTTGTTGGTTTTGCCCACTTATACCAGATCTCAAAAATACTTTCATCTTCTTTTCTTCCTGTCCTGTATTGTTTGGATACTTTTCTTGTCTTCAGAAGAGCTTTGGAATTCACTAGATGAAGTTTCAAGCTTTTTGAATACATTACTATAGTAAAGTATTCAAAAAGCTTGAAACTTATTCAATATAACTACTAATACTCAATAGCATTAGCGTCCAGATGATGTAATCCAGATATTTTCAATCCGTTCTCTATTTTTTTTTAATTCAAACTCTCGAATGTTGTTTTCAATATATGATTAATAAGGCTTTTTATACTAATTGTTCCAGAATCTTCACACAAATCTTGAAAAGATCTTTGATAAGCTGCTTTAAATGTACTAGAGCTACATTTAACGGTTGTAAGATATGTGTACCGTTAGGATGTAAAGCAACAAGAATTATTTTATTTTCACTGCAAAATTTGCTCAGAGGCAAAGTTACGTGTGAACTATGTCCATCAATGTACATTATAATTGGTAATTAAATATTGCTTTGGACAACCCATGGGAAAAAAAACATTTATTATATATTCGTAATTTTTTTTTGCCATCATCCAACCGTTATCAGAATAACCAAAACTGAAGTTTGGAGGTGCTACCTTTATAACGTCTTTAGGTACGCTTTGACTTGCAAAGAGCACCAAAGTTGGTGTTAGATTGCCTGCTGCATTTGCAATGACGAGGACAGTGACGTTTTCTTTTTCATTGTTACTGACAATACTGTACATGTTCTTAGTACCTTTTGGCGCTAATACTGATGATTTAGGGTTCATGGAAACACCAATTTCATCTCCATTAAAAACCCTTGTAGGATCAATACTCGAAAGGTCTTCATCCGTTGAAACTTCAGTGAAATAGTCACAAACTACTTTAAACCATCCACGTATTGCTCAAGTTATAGACAAGTTTTCAGAAACATTTGGATGACGTTTTAAATAATCTTCGAGCCAAGACCTTCCTGGTTTATTATCGATGAATGGGGTCTTTGGCTTATCGTTATCACATAAAAGTTTTACAATTTCAACTAATTTTTGTTTGGTTACAGGGAACTCCTGCCTGCAACAATAAAAAGTCCATTCCACTAACTCATTTTCTTCTTGAACATTGACAACAGTTGATGGTCTGTCGCTATATTTTTTTTTGCCCTGATTGTTGACTCCGGTATGTTATATTTTCTAGAAACCTCGGCAACTGTCATTCCACCGAGTGCTTCTGCGACTGCTAATTTTACGACAGCTTGATTATAATAATACCTTGTATTTTTGTTTACTTTTGACTTATTTTTTTGTTTATTAACTTTTGATTTATTATTTACTTTACCCATTGTTTATTTTTTATTTCGAGATAGCTTTACCCACTCACAGTTTTTAGAGGTTAGAGCAGTATCGTTTACATTCGCAGTAATGGGCAGAAGCGCATACAACAAGAGGCGCTCTCGGTTTATTAGACACATGCTTGGTTTATGAGGTCCAATTACTGCGTCATTAAATAGTAAATAATAATCTATTAAAATTCAATTTGTAGTGCATTTTTGATATTAAAAAGTATTATCTTACTTCTACATGCGATAAATATGAATATTAAATAATTTATCTATGAAAAAAGATCTTTTAGGGTCACATCTTTTCACACACGCACTGACACAAAAGGCATAATTTTCTCCTTCTATAACCAGCCAATAATTAATAACGAATTCAAAAATTGTTGTATA
Organism: Cosmopolites sordidus; assembly: GCA_031761425.1. NCBI lineage: Eukaryota > Metazoa > Arthropoda > Insecta > Coleoptera > Curculionidae > Cosmopolites > Cosmopolites sordidus. The sequence continues at coordinate 39,072 of JARFXV010002707.1, read as the reverse complement.
TGTCAAATTACTAGGCGTTACTTATTTTAAGATTTAAAGTACTAGCCATATTTTTTTTAACTGTAAAAAGTTATGCATCATTTATTTATAATATAACTAAAAAAATCCGCAGTAATACCCTCACTTACCATACATGATACGACAAATTAAAAACGACAGTCACTTGTCATAACAAAGGTAAAAAGTTTAACTTCTCTCTGAAACCCTATCTCTATCTTTTGGTATCTAACAAAAAAATACTAATCTTGATGAAACTCCAAATAACAGTTTCTATTTTTAGTAAGGCACAATTAAATTTTTCACGAAGTGCACTTGAAAAAAGTCTTGTTATAATGATATTGCCTGCAACGGTTCTCTTTTGCATTCAGTTCAGTTCTGTTTTGCATTCATTCCGTTCTTCATGTGTTCATTGTTTTTAGACGGTATTGTCTTCCTATTTTTCGAGGTGCTTTAGCATTATCTTATTGGTTTTCTTCATCGTTTTCGCATCTCTCAGTATCTTGCAAATATGTGTGTAAACAGCCCGGAATAATTTTCGCCTAATTGAAGTTTGAATGCTCTTAGGTCAATCTTCTTGCTTGGAATTCCTTTTTTACGAAGGTCTGTTTTATATCGCAGCCAAGCATTGCTCACCGCCAGATCAGTCATGTGTGACAATTGTATCAATTGGGGCAAACGGATAAAAGGCTATCTGGCAAGTTCACCCTGTCCATATTTCTTGTACAACGCGAGGTCTGGTAACACATATGTATCTTTTTTGTGCCATCGCTCCAGCTATCGATTGCCTCTTTGGCTTCAACAGTGAACATAAATGAGACAGTTTTACTGCTCAACTATTTCGTAACTGCTAACTTCGTACTTCGTACTTCGTCTTCGTACCAGAACGTGGCAATTTCCTTTTCCCGCGACTTTTAGTTTGCGGTTTTCTTTGAGTAAGCAGTCACGAGGAATACGGTTTTTTATTACCATCCCGGTACATCAATCTCTCTTTTTAAAAGTCCATCAGCCAATTTCTGAGACGTAAAATATCGATCAAAGTACAAAACGTGCCCTGGGGCCAAATTATCCGCCAGAGTAATACAGCTTTATATTTAGTAAGACTAAATTCGGTCTCTTTATATACTGAATACGTAGTATCCCCTTGATATATGTGAGAATTACAAACATGTCCTTTGGGATTGGCGAGTACAAAGGCTTAAGTTCGGTAGGTTGGGGTTTACCGGGACAATACTGCTTCATTGGGCAGATTCCAGTGAAAGGGATCATCATTTCGTCCACAGACATGAACTGCGATTTATCTTGTAAGAGGCATCCATGCTGAACCCTGTCAATTAATGGATGAACTTTCCAAAGATGACTTTTATTCTTCTCTTCATTCGATATATTATCATCATATACCAGTTTCCAAGACTTTCTTATTTGAATGAAACGATTACGTGCAATGTTGTCTGCGATCACTGGAACGCGCCATCGCTTTTGTCAATACATACGGATACTGGGATAATTTATACTAGCCATGATCATTGATGCACCTACATAAATCTTGATCTCACTAGCAGTCAAATCCAAACTATTTCCAGTTAGTTTAACAGCAATTCTGTTGCTATTGATGGCAATCGTTTCGTTTAAGTCGCCATTGATACATTGCTGGAAATAATCAATCCTTTCATATTCGGTAGTTAAATAAGCGGGTTGTGTGATGGTAGGTATATTCGGCAGAAACTCTTTTTCAGACAAAGTTGGGTTGGCTGAAGCTTCATCGGCATCATGGGTATTTCCTTCTTCAATGTCTTGACTTCCGATCCCACTACCTCGTCTTCGGCGGTGTTCCCGATCGCTACTCCTGGCCCAGCCTCTTTTGCGACCTCGTCCTCTATCTTGGCCTCTCCCTCCACCTCGTCCTCTATCTAGGCCTCTTCTTCGACCTCGCTTTCCTCTGCCTCTGACTTCTGCGGCTCCAAGGTCACTTTGACGGTAAGTAGTTGACTTTTGCAGGTTATCTTTGAAGTATTCAGTTTCGAACTCGGTTTCATGAGATTGTTCTGAATCAATCAATTTTGAATCGCTTGCAGCAAGATGTCGATCTTGTGGAACGTATTCCGGATCACCAATATCCACATCGGAAGGATCGAAGTCCTCGATGTCGGAATTGTGAAGTAATTCGCTAATTTCTTTCTCAGCGATAGCTGTAATTAAAATACATCATTTACTAATGGGTCAACCCAATGTCCAATATATTTGACATCGCTGTTTGAATTATCTAAACTACTCAGCTTTAAAAAAAAACGCTAAAATAATGTTGTCAGATACAAAAGACTTTCATACTATATAGATATAAATATGATTATTTTCATTAAACACCAAAATTACTAACAAAAACCATGTTTAAAACCAGTGGCGGTTCGTAGGGGAAAAAACAGGTGGGGCATGTATAACCAAATTTTGGAATGGGAATAGGGAAATGCGTCGCTAACTAAAAATTTTACATTTCTTAGTATCATACGTTTGTATGATACTAAGAAAGAAAAGAGTGTTTACTTTGCTATGTAGAAATACGAGTGTAACTATCAGACATCAATCATTTTTTTCATCTTTTAATTTTTTGGTGGGGCACGTACCCTTATGAAGCTACCGCCACTGATTAAAACTTACCTTTCCTTAGGCGGGCGCTGACACGTAGCGGCAGAATGACGATACACTATTGGTCGGAGAGTATGGCTGCTCCCTTCATTAACAATATCAATGGCCAATAGGAATAAAGTAAAAGAAAAACAATATGGCGCGAACTTTAGCTTTTAGACGCAAAAAACAAATATGTCCCTTATAAATAACACTGGCGGAAAGTTGATGTTCTTTACTATAAAGCTTGGGTCGTAACGCCTAAAATAAATTGCTTTTTGTAATGCTGGGTTCACATCAATACCAATTTGCGTTGTGCGGGCTGTATGTGTTGTATGTGGTGTGTCTGCGCGGTAATGTAGACGCTCTGACACACTTTTGTCGCCCATAGCACGCCCACGAACAAACACACGCGCAAACTTTTATTGGTGTGGATTCAGAGATTGGAGCTTAAGAGGCACTATCCTGAACGAGGCTAAACAGCAAATATCCTTTTCCATTTCTCGACATGCGTGTCGCCAGGCGTTTCTTATTTTCTCAGAGAAAATGTGTGGGATAAAGTAGTGTTAGTATGTGCTTTGAGTGTATGCATACCCGCTGCCTTGGGCGGACGGTACCAGGTACATAGTTTACCAGGTACGTAAAACACTACTCACTTTTGTTAAGTCTCAGTGCTGATTTTTATGTTTGTTACAAAGAATACTATTAAAAATTAATGATCAATATTGTATGTGAAGTGTCTCCCATCAGCGATAACTTGTGCCAGACGCTTTAAAACTCCCAAAAAAATAATGTAATGTTACTTACAGTCTCTGTCTTGATTTTTATATATGACACTCAGGAAGCTATTTCAATACCTTCTATAAGTATCCAGACCAATCGTAACAGGTTAAACATCCCCCAGACACACATAAAGTGTCACTATGAGTATGAGCGTGATATCATTATTCATCCGCTTGAGCGTGAGCGAGATGTCTATGCGCATCCATCTCCCTCCTATATTCACTGTCTACTCTAGTCTACTCTATGTGTGTGCGTGTGTTTAGTTTATAGTATTTTATCGAATCTGTTTGGTGCAGCTGTCAGTTACAACTTGAAGAAAATGGTGACATAGTACGCAAAACATTCATTGTAGAATATTAACAGTATGAAAATAGGTTTGAGACGAGTATAAAACAACACCGCTATAAAACTTTTCTCTAGATTATGTAAAAAAAAAACAAAAACAAAAATAGGTGGTAAAGTGCAGGAAGTACGTGTTCAAAGAGATTTATTTGGGCGTATACTCGGTATATCTATTGATCATAAAGTCGATATGGCCAAATATTTATCATACATTATAACTCCAGTTCCATTATCCATGTATTTTATTCAGACATTATCCATGTGTCATTTTGATGGTGGCATTTGTAAAACTCAAAAATCCGTTTTAATGAAATCTTTGGAAAAAAGCGTAGAACAGGATCCACCTTCTCATATAGATATTATAATAATTGATGGATTGTTCTTACTTCGCACAATGAAAAATGTCCCTAAAACTTTTGGAAGTGTCTAATCTAAAAAAAAAAATGCTACAAATGGTAACACAATTAAAAGCGTCAAGATTCGACATCACTTTCGATCAATACTTTTCGCCTTCGATAAAAGATTATGAAAGATCTTTTTGAGATGAATTTACACAATTGGGGTTTAACATTACTGGACCCGATCAAGTTCGACCGTCTGATTTCGCGAAAGAATTGCAAAATATTGATTTTAAACAGGCTCTTGTTATTTTTTTTATACTACACTCTACTTACGAGTTGGCAACAAAAAGATTGTTGTTAATTTCAGGAAATGTAAATCTTTTACCGTCATTAACAATACAGTATTGTCTGATACTGATGGAAATCTAACATGTCCTGATCATGAGGACACTAAAATTATTTATCATATCTGCAATATTGATGCTGAAGATAATTTTGTTATTCAATGTTCCGATACCGACATTGCAACAATCATGCTGGGAAATATGTCATTTAAAAAATGACTCCCACGTGTAGATATTGACTGGCATCAGAAATAAAATAATTTATGACCTTCGTTAAGCCGTTGCTTGCCAGGATTCCATGCAATCACTGGATGCGATTACAATACTGCTTTTTTCAAAAAAGGCAAGCAAAGGCCATTCAATATACTGAAAATAAATGAAGAGTATCAGGAAGCATTTATGAGATTCGGCGATCTAGACATATTCAGTGATTTACAACTAGAGCAAAATGTATTCAACACAATACAGAAATTTATTTGTCAAGTCTACAACATGGTCGGAATAATTGACGTAGATGCTGCCATATTTTAACTATTCATCAACACTTACATGATTTCCGACGTTAATGAAGAGTTTAATCGCAAAAATATTAAAAACTTTGATGCGAGCAACTTACCACCGTGCAAGAGTGAGCTTTTGTAGCAGTTCCGCTAACTACATCGCTAGTCTTTGGAATAATGCTCATATGAAACAACTTGGTATTTTCAGACCTGAAAATAATGGATGGACGTTGGAAGATAATCAATATCATTTCAAGTGGTTCGATGGGGACCAATTACCGGGTTTTGTAGGTGAATCGTTTCAAAAAGAATCAGGTATTTTACTATCATTTTAAATTATTTATATTAACTTGTAACTATTTGAATCTTAATTATTTCATTTGTTTTTACAGTAGAAGAAACTAAGAATGATAAAGATGATAATTCAGATATTCCATACCTATATTGGTTTGATGATGAGATGATGAACATATTCATTGATAAATAATGATTAGTATTTTGATTCATTCTTTTGAAATTTTTACCTTACAAATTTCTATGTTTATTATAGAATAAAAATGACAATAAGCTATTATTTTATAAAATTGATGAATTTTCTAAATATATCCAATAAAAAACATTCTTCCCTAAGTCAACAAATGTTCAAAGTTTTCATTACGAGTTTAATTGTATTCATATAATATGTTTTGCAATAATTTTCTTTATAATTAAGCGTCAAAATATTATTTAATTATTATTAAATACTTTCTTTAGACCATTAATAACATAAGCTCAATAAAGCTATGTTATAAAACCATCTAATTTTCACGCTCGCGCTCGTACTCATAGTGACATTTTATGTGTGTCTGGGGGATGTTTAGCCCTTTATGTCTGGCTGCTTACAGGAGGTGTTGAAATAGTTCCCTGAGTATCATATATCAAAATCAAGACTGAGACTGTAAGTAACATTACATTATTTTTTGGGAGCTTTAAAGCGTCCGGCACAAGTTACCGCCGACGGGAAGTGTCTGGCAATATTGATTATTAATTTGTAACAAACATAAAAATCAGCACTGAGACTTTAAGAAAAGTGAGTAGTGCTTTTACGTACCTTTAGCACCTAGTTCCAAGCCAATATGTTTGCTCATAAAATGAAGCACGTCTTTGATATAATTTTGCTGTAATCCTTGGATCTCTTTGTTACCGCATCAGAGACCAAAACATTATTTTTATTACAACTGTTTTGGATACCCCTATACCTTGGTTTTCACAATATGCTCTTCAAAGTTTAAAATTCCGAGACTAGTTTTTGGTAACTCGATATAACCGTATAGAATCATTTAAGGGGGTTATAATCATTCAGGTCTAGACAGCCAAATTTTAGGTGTTTTTCCAGGCTTAATAAATGAAAAACCTTAAACATTTTTACTATCGATTTTTTTATTAGTTTTTTTTATAAATATTTGAAAAGTACAATAAAGTAAAAAAATAAAAAGCTCAAAATTGAAAAAAGTACAAGCCGGCAAAGTAGGGATTCAAAAAAAAAAGCTGCCTCCTGATTGACATGATTCAGAAATTTTAGTTACTTCTTAAAAAGTAAGCATGTCATTTTCCACTGACGAGAGCGATTTGAAAAAAAAAATTGATAAAATGGCGTCCATGTGAAAAAAAATCTTTTTCCTCTCGTTTTTTCAGTTTTGGGAATTTTTAAAAAATAGTTTAAATACATCAAAAAAGCTCTTGTCAGACGAATTTTGAATATATTAAGAAGCTCTGTACAAAATTTCAAAGCACTCGGGCCACTAGAACTTGAGATATGTCAACCGTTGCAAAAAACATAGTTTCGAGAAAAACGAGTTTAAAGTTTGGAGTCTCGTTTCGGGCAGTTTTTTAATGGTGTATTATACTTACATTTTTTTAATCAGCGATCCCTGCTCTATACACTGGGCCTTCCTCTACCTAGAATAAGGACGATTTTATGGGGGAACACGACCGCCGGTAGACGAAGAATCTCTACCGCCTATTGTTCAAAATAATTTGAATTTCGAAAAAGACATATTAAGGATATCTTAAGGACATATTTTTTAAGGTTTAAGCTTTGAAAATATGCAAACAAAAAAAAACGATTTATTCGAAATTCTAGACCAGAATACCCCCTTAATACACTATTTATATGGTTATAAAGTTCTTGTGTCGATCAAATATTTCGCAGTAATAGTTGATTACAGCTTTCATTTAAATTCACAAATCGTGTATTTAATTATTCATTCAAATGCCACTAATTATGAATCTTAATTCGTAAGTAAAATAATGAAGAGCAATTATTAGAATAAAATAAGCCTGGGTATGCTTCAAAGTAGGAGATACATAAAAATAATGGTAATAATAAATATATTACATTTATTCAGTCAGAATAGCTAAAATATTAATTTAATACTATACAATGCATAAATAAAGGAACATTGAAATAATATTTAAATTACCTATTGAATAGGTTCTTGTAGCCTAATAGTTTCTACTTAAAATAGTAATAAACATTTTATAAAACAAGTTGTAATTAATCCTACCTAGATATAAATTAAAAGAGATTTTTGAAATGCATTAGGATCTAATGAGATAATGGAAATATATCTAAAATTCTCACTAACTTGCCTGTTCGCAGTTGCTATTTTTATTTAAAAAATGACAACCATGTGATTTGGAAGAACAACTTAAACTATCGCTTTTACTATTACTGTTGGTAACTTTAAAGAACCTCAACAATGGACTTGATGTCGTTCCAGTCTTTTTACTGCTTTTTGGCGTTAACTCTAACTTTGGCATTTTTGGGGATTGCGGTCCCATTGTTCTCTCGAGCATCTCCTGACGCAGTTGCCGTTCAATTCGTATTTTCGTAAGCCAGTCTTGGCTTTTTCTCTTTGGAGGGGAGAAATTTAAATGGGGTGCGGTGCCATCTATCACAAAGTTCGGTAAATTAACTGTCGGCGAAGTAGAAAGTTCACTTTCTTTTGCAATACTGTTTTTAAACGAATCCAATGCTGTGTCTAAGGATTTCAAATTAATAGAATCCTCATCATTTTTTTCAAGTGGTGTAATTGTATCTGCATCTTTGATATTAGTGGTTATATATCCGAAAAGTCGCCTAGGCCCAAATTCTGTAGAAACTCTTTTACATTCATTCCATATCGCATCATCGGCTTTTCGTTTAAGACTTGTCGGAATACAATTCTCACAAAGCACATCTGATACAGTTGCCTTTTGACAATTTGGACATTCCCATATTAGTCTTTTTGGAGTTAGTTCAATATTATAATTAATAACGCGCTTTCTCGAAATTGTTGATGGTTTGATCTGGGGTAAAACCTCCGCCTTCCCTCTTATGCTATCTGAACAGTCTTCACCGCATATAGTCCATACACGGTGGCTCATATCATCCGAACATGTTATTAAAGATGGAGTTACTTGACTGTTGCACCATGCCACACAAGTTACCTATCAAAGAAAAAAATGCATTATCATTTAAATCCAGACAAATTTTCAGAACACTGTAATAACTCTTTTGGCATAAAAAACATGTGATTGAGATTAGATATCACCTCTTGTCGATATAAAAACGTTTTTTTACTCATTTTATTTTAGCTATTTAAAGCTATTTAAATCGAATGAAATAATATTGCCACCTGCTACAAACAACAATTATTTTAGTTGAACGAAGGAAAGTAACCAATGCGCGACCTTATGTTACACGACTTGTGAAGCACGAATGAGAATATATTCGACACCCGGCCTATTTTCAAAATGTGCTATTTTCTGATCGATACAATTTGTTCTTGTAGACTTTTTCAAATTACGCAGCAAAAGGAATGGATTGTATCTAAAGATAAGCTAAACTAACATTTCAGCATGACAAAATAAACGCTTCAACGATTTTTATTTAAAAGTTTTAAGAAAGTATGCATTGCTCTGTTAATACTCAACATGTACTTCATGAAGATGATGGTCCACACAAATAATCGAAGGATTGTACTATTGATGATATCAAACTACATTATCACACAAACTACACTATCAACAAGACGTTGAAATGCCCGAAATAAACAAATTACTGTTGCAAATCATCTTTTGCAATAGTTAGACTATTCAATAGGGACAACTTGACGTATTTTGTAAAAAATTTGCTTTTCAACTCTTATCATCATATCATATCACAAGGATAAACCACTTGCTGTTTCCTGAATGCAGAAGCAATCCACAAAAGGTTCAAGAACAATCTTTGCATCCGCAAAAAAACTGTATGGTTTGCTTAACGGTACTTTGGTCTACGCTGGACTCTCCTATACAACGCCATTGTTATAAATGGTAACTATTCAGCTTCTCAAATGTCAAAACGATAAAAAAAGTTCAACCATAATATATGTATGGTGGTCCACAGGAAACGCACGTTTATGGAATGGATGGTAGTCGGTAGTAGTGAGAGAGGTGATCCTGCGGGGATAATTGATTTTCCCTACAATACTGTTTCGTATCCACCTAACTGCTGTGAACTGGAGAGCACCGCGTATATGCTTACGATATGTTTGATATTTATTTTTGTTTGTCAATGCCTCACATTTGCTGAAACAATACTTGACATGTTTAAAGAACACGAAAAATTGACTATCATAATGAACGATGAAGCTCTTTTCCATTTGAATGGGGTAGTCAATAATCAAAAGGACAGATTTTTGGCCTTTATTGTACCTAGTACCAATTCTCCTAAATTGTACGAGAGACCACTATACATACCATCAATAAACAGACACACTTCGGAGAACGGCTCCAAACGTGTGTTCGTAAACATGGCAATCACTTAAATTACTTTATTTTCAGCAATTATGCATTAAAAATAGCATGTTATACTGATTATTTTTGTCATTTTTTTTTCAGAAAAAATAATAAATTCGTGCTTTAAAAAAAAGTTTCTGGTGGGCCCCATTGTATTACACACTAGCTGACCCGACAGACGTTGTCCTGTCCAAATTTTAATAAGCCCGTCTTGTGAATTTGAGAAAAGTTATTGGAAATGTGTAAACAAAGTACAAATGTATTTGTTTGTTTTTTTTTTTGTTTGTCTTACACGATTATTCAAATTCATTGTCACGCGATTGGTTTCTACTGACCGATGATCATCGATCGCATATCATCTTCGTTTGCATTTTCTCTTTCTTCTTGTGTACGTGCTGAACGTGTTTGTGATACTCGTTCCGTTCAATTTCATTTCGCACTTCGCGTTGCTCTGCAGTTCGATTAGATCGAAAATTCGTTTGGTTTGCAGCATTGCGAGTTCTGCGACCTAAATTGCTCCGTCTTATTGCGGCATTGCAATGCGATTAAATTGTGTCAATTCAATTCAATTATGTCGATTACTACACAATGTGTGACTAAAGAATCACAATTCAACTGAAAACGGACAATTGATTCACTTTGTTGTTATTTTATAACCCATTGTCACTTCAAAACTCACCGTATTTCGTATGTAAATCTGTAAATTTGTTTGAGATAAAACGACAAACCTTAATTTATTTCATGAAACGATTGCGATGAACTTACAACAGAATCACAATTCAACTGAATCAATTTTTCGTCACTATGTAACCGATTGGCTTGATGCACAAAAAAAATTAAAAATAACTACATTTGTTAGACAGATCGCGAAACAATACAAAAGTAAAAACAAATATAATTTTAGTTTAATTTAGGCTGGAATGCGTTTTTTCCAAATTTTTCTCCAGATCTTCCAGTTTTTTTTAACTGAAAACATTCAATTGAGTTATTTCCATCCCACAACCAGCATCAACCAAACATGTTCCTATCGTCAATTGAGAGAGAATTCCTATCGTCAATAGAGTCAATAATCGAGAGTGTATACAAAAATTATACATTTTGCGGTTTGAATTTTCCGACTTTCGTTTGTAATTACCTCGAATTTTTTCCGTGAAAACTTTTCTAAGATGATAACGAATAAAACAAAAAGACAACTACGCATATCCATCGTTCGAATCGTGAGTTAAGGTCTTGAATTCATTCAAAAATCCCAAAGAAAAAAGCACTTTCAGTTTTTCCAGAATTTTCTAATGTTCCGGCAACTTTTCCAATTTTTATGTAATGTCTGAATGATTGTGGCGTGTTCATATATTTTTTTCCTTTATTTGGGTTTTTCGCCACTATCTAAAACTCAAAAAATATTAAAAATACTGTCATGAAAATCTATTGTTGTCAATGTAAGTATCGTTGACATATACAAAAAAAATATATTTACTTTCACTCGTTACTTTATATGTTACAAATTAATATAATTTATTTTTTAGTTTAGTTTTGTAAACGGGGGGAGAATACCCTCCGAAACGTTAACATTTTTATATCTTTAAAATTTTGTTCGTTAGGCAAATTTATTACAAAAAAGAATCACTGAGAAATTTGTCTCCGTTTGGTTTTTTGTTTTTACCCAGCGACTATTTCTTTAAATAAGAACAGGTATTTTTGATATTTTTTCAGTTTTAGATAGTGGCGAAAAACCCAAATAAAGGAAAAAAATATTTTCCAATTTTTCTTTCCCTAAAAAATTAATTTTTAATTTTGATTTATATAGATGACAATAAAACCTTATTGAAACATCTAATATACAGTAATAAATGCTCGTCTACATCAATAATTATTTTGAGTACAACCTCTTAATAGGAAAAATATTTAGAGTATTCCCAAAGATGAGTTGTAACATCATCATTTTAAGATTAAAACCCTCTTTATTTATAAGTTGTGCATTTGTTTAATAGGACAAAATAATTATGCACGATGTATATATGCAAATATAAAATAAAATATATACAAAAATAAAAAAAATACTTACAAGATATGTAAATATGAAACAGGAATTTGTTGTATAGAAAATGCTTTATACAATACAAATACAATTTCATACAATAATATTGTATGAAAATGGTAAAAAAAAATATTTTATTCGAAATATTGCCCATCGCTAGCTATACATTTTTCCCACCTGTCTGAAAATTTGTGGATGCCACGCCAAAAAAACTGTTGCTTTATTGTGGCAAACCAGTGCGTGTCCCATCGATGCAAACAAGTAGTAATCCGGCGGAACCAAATCTGGTGGGTAAGCCGCATGCGAAACTATTTCCCAACTGAACGCCTCAATCGTTTCCTTGACCAGTTTTGCTGTGTGTGATGGTGCAACATCATGAAACAAAATCACTTTGTATTGCCTTTTTTAATATTCTGGTCGTTTTTCACGCAAAGCTTGATTCAAATCGATCATTTGTTGTCAGTGGCGTTCAGTATTAATTGTTTCACCAAGTTTTAGCAGCTCATAATAGATCACACGCTTTTGATCCCACCCTTCTGATGTTGATGGTTCGCCTGGAGTTACCCATGATCTTTTAGATTTAGGATTCTCAAAATATATCCACTTTTCATCGCCAGTCACAATTCAATGGAGAAATGACCTGCTTTTGTACCTGGTGAACAGCATTTTGCAAGTGGTTTCTTGTTGTCTTTCACTCAGTTCATGTGGAACTCATTTTCTCATTTTCTAGGACCCGTATCTAAGTATCTTTCCCATGGCTTTCAAACGTATAGAGGCTGCTTCTCGTGTCACATTTAATTGATCTGCGACTTCTTGCATTTAAGCGTCATCCTTATACAACAATGCTTGCTGTTCGCTGTTTTCACACTTTTTCGGTAGTCTTCCACATTCTTCGTCTCTCACGTCAAAATCGCCACTTTTGAATTTTTTAAACCACTCCACGCACTGTGATTTACCAAGAGCATGTTCACCGTAAGCTTCGACAAGCATTCGATGCGATTCTGCAGCAGTTTTCTTTAAATGGTAACAGAAAATCAATGTTGTCCCCAAATCGTTGTAATTTCCAGGCACAAACACTATTACAGACTATGCTGTTGTATGAAACTTGTATTGTTGTGAGTTGAAAATCTTTGTCAGGTGTCAATAAGGAAATGGCGCTAATGTAGTTACCGTCAAACCGCGTCATTAGCCCCATCTTGTTGACATCTGACAAAGAATTTCAGTTCACAACAATAAAAAAAACATAGTATGTAATAGCGTTGAACATGTCGAAATTTGAGGATAACTGCTACAGAATCGCATCAAATGCTTGTCAAAGTTTATGGTGAGCATACTCTTGGTAAATCGCAGTGCTTTGAGTGGTTCAGAAAATTTTAAAATGGCAATTTTGATGTGAGGAACGAAGAACGTGGAAGACCACCGAAAAAGTTTGAAGAATTTCAAGCATTGTTAGATGCGGATAACGCTCAAACTCAACAAGAACTCGCAGATCAATTAAATGTGACACGAGAAGCCGTCTCTATACGTTTGAAAACCATGGGAAAGATTCAGAAGATGGAAAAATGGGTTCCACATGAATTGAATGAAAGGCAGTAGGAAAACCGAAAAATAACTTGCAAAATGCTGCTCGCCAGGTACAAAAGAAAGTCATTTCTCCATCGAATTGTGACTGGCGATGAAAAGTGTATATAATTTGAGAATCCTAAGCCTAAAAGAGCATGAGTAACTCCAGGCAAATCATCGACTGCAAGGCCAAATCCCTATGGACGGAAGACAATGCTCTGTATTTGTTGGGATCAGAAGGGTGTGATCTATTATGAGCTGCTAAAACCTGACGAAACCGTTAATAATGAACACTACCGACAACAAATGATCGGTTGAAATCAAGCTTTGAGTGAAAAACGGCCAGAATATCAAAAAAGGCAACACAAAGTGATTTTGCTTCATGATACTGCACCATCACACACAGCAAAACTGGCCAAAGAAAGGCTTGAGGCTTTTAGTTAGGAAATACTTTCGCATGCGGCTTATTCACCAGAATTGGCTCCGTCCGATTACTACTTATTTCGTCGATGGGACACAGACTTGCTGAACAGCGCTCCACTTCTTACGAAAATGGCTCGATGACTGATTTGCCACAAAAGAGCAACAGTTTTGTTGACGTGGCATCCACAGATTGTCAGACTGGTGGGAAAAATGTATAGCTAGCGATGGGCAACTTCGAATAAAATAGTTTTTTATCATTTTCATACAATAAACGTGTATTTTCTATACAAAAATTCCGGTTTCATATTTACATACCTGG
>JARFXV010002707.1:0-20000 GCA_031761425.1 Cosmopolites sordidus | reverse complement strand
GACATCTGACAAAGATTTTCAAGTCACCACAATACAAGTTTCATACAACAGCATAGTCTGTAATAGCGTTTGTGCCTGAAAATTACAACGATTTGGGGACAACATTGATTTTCTGTTACCATTTAAAGAAAACTGCTGCAGAATCGCATCGAATGCTTGTCGAAGCTTACGGTAAGCATGCTCTTGGTAAATCACAGTGCCTGGAATGGTTTAAAAAATTCAAAAGTGGAGATTTTGACGTGATAAACGAAGAACGTGGAAGCCTACCGAAAAAGTTTGAAGCCAGCGAACTGCAAGCGTTATTAGATGAGGATGACGCTTAAATGCAACAACTGGCGGATCAATTAAATGCGACACGAGAAGACGGCCTCTATACGTTTGAAAGCCATGGGAAAGATACTTTCCCATGATGGGACGCAAAAGTGGGAAAATCGGTTTCATATGAACTGAATGAAAGACAACAAGAAAACCTAAAAACCACTTGCGAAATGCTGCTCGCCAGGTAAAAAAGAAGGTCATTTCTCCATTGAATTGTGACTGGCGATGAAAAGTGGATATATTTTGAGAATCCTAAGCCTAAAAGATCATGGGTAACTCCAGGCGAACCATCAATATCAGAAGGGTGGGATCAAAATGGTGTGATCTATTATGAGCTGCTAAAACCTAGTGAAAACATTAATACTGAACGCTACCGACAACAAATGATCGATTTGAATCAAGCTTTGCGTGCAAAACGACCAGAATATCAAAAAAGGCAATACAAAGTGATTTTGTTTCATGATATTGCACGATTACACACAGCAAAACTGGTCAAGGAAACGATTGAGGCGTTCAGTTGGGAAATAGTTTCGCATGCGGCTTACCCACCAAATTTGGTTCCCCCGGATTACTACTTGTTTGCATCGATGGAATACGCATTTGCTGAACAGTGCTTCACTTCTTACGAAAATGTCTCGATGACTGGTTTGCCTCAATAAAGCAACAGTTTTTTTTGGCGTGGCATCCACAAATTTTCAGACAGGTGGGAAAAATAGCTAGCGATGCGCAATATTTCGAATATTTTTTTTTTATCATTTCCATACAATAAACGGGTATTTTCTATACAATAATTCCTGTTTAATATTTACATATCTTGTTTTTTTTATTTTTGTATATATTATATTTTATATTTGAATATATACATCCTGTATAATTATTTTGTCCTATTAAACAAATGCACAACTTATAAATAAAGAGGGTTTTAATTTTAAAATGATGATTTTACATCTCATCTTTGGGGAATACTCTAAATATTTTTCCTATTAAATAGGTTGTACTCAAAATAATTATTGATGAAGATGAGCGTTTCACTCGCCACTTATATGGGCCACTGTATATTAGATATTTCAATAAGGTTTTTTTGTCAGCTAATTATCTATTAGCTATATAAATAAAAATTGAATGCTGTTCGTTCGTAAGCGCATCACTTGAGAAGGGCTGTACCGATTTGGCTTTTTTTTTTAATGTTCGTGATAGTCCGAATAAGGTTTTTAGGGAAAGAAAAATTGGAAAAGTTGTCGAAAAATTTGAAAATTCTGGAAAAGCTGAAAGTGCTTTTTTCTTTGGGATTTTTGTATGAACTCAAGACTATAATTCACGATTCGAACACTGCCGAATTGGAAGAAGGCTATATGAAAACTCAACAGCAAATTGCAGAGAGGTTAAATGTTAATGGCCGAATCAGTTGTGATCGTCGATATGCCATGTGAAAGAACCAGAAGGCAGAAAAATGGGTACCACATCAGCTGAACGATAGACAGATGGAACGCCAAAAACGATGTGGGAAGTTTTGCTTCCTCAGCATAACAGACTTTTTTGCATCGGATCATGACTGGAGACAAAAAATGGATTTTCAGATCCCGATACGCAGAAAATCATGAGTTGATTCAGGGCAACCATCAATATCGACCGAAAGATCGAATCGCTTTGGAAAGAAGACAATGCTGTGCATTTGGTGGGATCAGAAAGGTGACGTGTACCATGAGCTTTTAAAACCTGGTAAAACAGTTAATACCATTTACTATATAAGTAGTGATACCAATTTGAACCATGCATTGATCGAGAGGCTCCCCGAATGGGCTAAAAGACCCGGAAAAGTGGTTTTGCAGCATGACAACGCCCCATCACACAAAGCGAAAGCAGTCAGAGACAATTTCCGCACTTGGCTGAGAACTCTTGTCCCACCCGCCGTACTTACCAGACTTGGCCTCTTCCGACTACCATTTATTTTCATCGATATCTCACTCACTTTCCACGAAACACTTCAACAATTACAGAGATGTTGAAAAATGGCTTGATGACTGGACCACCTCAAAAGATGTACAGTTTTTCTGGGAGGGCATCCACAAATTGTCAGAGACATGGGAAAAATGTGCAGCTAGCGCAATGTGCAAATAGTGCAAAGCGCATGCTCCGAATAAACCATTTTTTACCTTTCTCCCAAATTAAAGGTATTTTTAATGAAAAATGAAAAAATTAAGAGACATTAACCCCCATATAGAGAGATATCCAAAATCGACATTCTTCGCTTGTGCATTTGCAAAACGGTTTTTTCTCATAAGACGTTAAACATTTTGAAAGTGATTTATTCTTACTTTAATAGAAGAAACCGATCTGGATTAAAACTGCAAGTTGAATAAAGATAAACAGGCTGCATTTAAAAAATAAACAAATGTAATTTTTTTGTCCTAGCCTAAAGCTGGCGCTACACATTGGCCCACATGGCCAGGCCAACGTTTGATCCAACTTTGGCAGTTCTTTCACACATCACAAGTGGGCATCCACACATTAGCTATACACATGCCATATCATCAGTTCACAAGTAACTGGATCAATGTCAACATCACTGATAAAACAAATCAGAAACTTTCTCGATGCGTTGAAAACATGGCACACGATGTGGCCAACATGGTGGATGGGGACTTGGTATAGGTACCAGCGTGCGCTAGTTCCTCTGATGTGAGATGCAAACCCATCGGAAAGTGGACAAAGTAAGTTCCAACCTCGGGCAGCTTCTTCACAAACGCCAACTTTACCAACCAAACATTGGTCAAGTGACGATTGCCATATCGTATGGCCAATGTGCAGCGCCGGCTTTAATATTTGTAAACATTTCCTAGGTATTAATCTATATTGTAAACAAACTGAGACTGATTTTGTTTAGCAAATCTATTTATAAGATACAAGAGATCAAGAATATCGAAGAATAATGACAAATATACCATGGGGTATCATATTTTTTAGTCCAATGGAAAAAAAATGAGGGGTTGGTGTTAATATTAAAAATGTTCTACAACCCTATACTTAGAGATCAAATGCCTGTAATGCAAATAAATAGATTTTTGTTTGTAATTAAATGTTTAAGTGAGGAATAATAAATGTACATGAAAGAAGTTGGAAGGTCCCTAATCCAAAATTTTTAATAAAAATATATCAACGTTATTTCTTGCAAAATGATGATTTAGAATATTAGGAAATGCTTACCTCTGCACTATGTCCAATTAATTTAACAATGGGTTCTGAATACTTCAAATTCCAAATATATGCATTTTCATCACTACTTCCACTGACCAAATAATTATCTTCTTTGGATAAAGATGACTTAATGTAAAATGTGCTATTCTGATGGCCTGTATATTTCATCACTGGATCTATGTTGTATGTGGCTACATTGTAACAGTAGATTGTATTATCTAGACAGTTTGCATACAGCTTTACACCTGAAGATAAAAAAATGAGATTTATTAATAAATCAGAGTATTTTAAAAATACCAGCACTGTCTAAAACCAAATTGCTAAAACCATTTTTAGAAGTTTTTCCTGTATAAGGTATTGTGTACTTAGGTAGAGGATCTTTTTTTGACACAGTGTAATACTTCCTAAGATCCCAAATTTTTATTATACCATCACCTGCACCACATGAAATAAGAGTGTTATAATCTTGAAATACTAATCCTGTGACGCTTTTTATTCCTGACAATTAATAGAAAAATATTAACACTTCAATCTGAAATTATTTTAAAATAATGGTACCTGAATTTGGAAGTTGCTGATTTCTTTTTCTTGGTTTACTTGGTGTATTTACATCTTTTCCTGCATGTGAATTTACTATTGTTCGATCAGCTCTTCCAATAAAATTATTTTGTTCTGTCCTAGTATCCCAAATAATTATATTTCCATCCCTGCTACCTACAAAGTATCAATACTCAAATCCACATCTAACTCAAAAGTTAGATTATTACCAGTTGCAAACACACTTGAATCATCCTTTCGAAATGTAACTGTCTTTACAGATCTTGTATGACCACAGAATATTCTCACTTCTTTAAAGTCTCCGTCACCAAAATCATATAACTTTGATGTATGATCTCCCGAAGCAGTTACAATTTTCATTTGATCAAACATCCATGCCAAATCAAATATAGCATTGTTATGTGCAATAGCACTATATCTGTTAAAAAGATATTGATATTTATTAAATGAAATAATAACTAGAATCTTTTAAAAGAGAATATTTTTAATTTAAAAAAAAAAGTTAAATAGTTAAATGACAAAATAAATAAATAACAAAATAAAACATGTGCATGCATATATTGAAAAAAAGACCTTTTTTGCTATAATTATTTCTTGATAAATCTGATATTACCTTTGCTTTGTTTCACAATTCATAATTGCCAGTTTACCATCTTCATTTGCCATTCCAACATAATGTTCATGTTTTTCTTTTAAAGCACTTTTACATGCAAATATTGGTGAATCAAAGATTGGTAGGTCTGATGTTTCTGATTCACAATGTAGCCGGTGCATAACACTATCTGCTTCTCTCCATGGAGCTAAGCATTATATTTTTCATTTTAAATAGTTAATAGTAAAAGGAAAAAGAACGCTAATTAACTAAATTTAAATATCATTCAGAAAGTATCTTAATAACAATAACATCTTTATCTTGTAGGAACTTGTTTATAGAAACAATTGAAAATGTGTTATACTTACAAAATCCATACTGTTGACTAAATAACGATCTTGTATTATTAATATTCATTTTGAGGTGACACTAACCAAATTAATATTTAGGTTCACATAAAAATTACAGACATTTATTATATCTGCATCACAATTCTTGATAAATAAAGTGCGGGAAAACTGTTACTTCTCGAATATTTGCTCTTTAAATAATTTTCTGTACGTCAAAAAGACCTAGATATATTCACCTATTGTACATTCAATTTTTCATGCATTAGAGTGAATACGAGATAGCCTCGTAATGAGAATATAATTTCAAATATGTCATTGACTTTTTGGATGTAAACATTGTGAAGTTAGGAATAATTTGTTGAATGTAGGTGTAGAATTTCAGAACTCAAATAATTACTGTAAAATATCACTTACATTTATGTTTATAATTATTGGCATAGAAAATTTTTAAGAGTAGTGGTAATTTCAACAAAGGTTACCTTTATTTTGGGCATTGTTAAGCTCTTTTTAATTATATTTTTTTAAATAGTATGTGAATTTGACCATTAAAACATATAAGATACATAACCTTAGAAATTATGTTTTAAACATCCTGACAATATGAATTTTTCAAAAAGTTTATTGAAAATATTTCCGTTTTGTTATAAAAAGAATAAGTCTTTTATTAGACAAAACTACAGCCAATTGAGTATTTATGCTACCATCAATTATAGTTCATTATTTTCCAAACCTCATGCTGATAAAAATTTTAAATCTAAGCATTTCGCTAGTGAATCTAATTCTTTAGAATATGATAATGAACAGGAAACCAAAACAGATTTGTATCCATACACAGAGAATGAGACTAAGTTTCAACTTGAACATTTATGGACTCATTTATTTCCAAATGATATAGATCCAACTAGTAATATTTTGATTAAATGTGCATCGGTTGAGGAAATACTTGCTTTTGTAAAAGAACATTCAGAAGATTTGAACGACAAACGTCTAACGCAAATAATTTTGACAATGAGTAACTTGCAAACTGTATTTTTTTATCACATGGATGATGAAACTGCTAGAAGAAATTACTTTTTTAAAAAACTGTTAGAGTATAAAGAATTCTATACAGTATTAAAAGGTATAGAAGACAAATTAAACTGCTATAATCCTTTGTATCTGAGTTATACTATTTATCATTTATGCAAGTTAGGTATTCCTATTGAGAATAATTTTATACAATCGATAGCTATACAATTGAAAAATCATATTGAACAAAATTTTTGTTTGGAAACCTCTGCAAATTTATTTAAAACTATTTTTTTAGAAAATAGTGTTCGACCATATTATATTGTAATTAATTTAATACCAGTTGTTTTACATCATATAGGTAATTATTGTCACCCTAAAATTAAACCATATAGACTATAACTTATAAAAGATTTATTTTCTTATAGATAAAGTAAACTACCATGAATTGGAGTATTTAACTATATGCTTAATCAAACTTAGTAATATTTTGAAATATGATGTATTGGAATCATTTGAATCTAAGGTAAATGAATTTATAGAGACCAAGGTATTATCAAAAACAGACAGCCGTACCATATTGAAAATAATTCTACTTTTTAATTATCCTAGATGGAGGAATTATCATAGTGAATTTATTTCTAAATGTATTCTGTTAATGGATGATCATATAAATAAACTTAATTTCACAGAATTGGAACACATTCATGAGGTATGTATTTTTTAAAATTATTTTATATATTGCTTGTTTTGACATATTCATTTATCCTATAATTTGATGCAGATTATTAAATTAATAATTTATCATTATCCATATTGTTCAGTATGCCTTTGATTTAAATAATGTTTTGGTCAGCCAAATGGAAATTTCCAATAATTTTAATTAACCATACTAAAAACAAAATGATGTGATATTTAATTTGTTTAACACCATACTATAAAAGAGGTAATTTTTGAGTACATGTTAATTATAAAATTGAAATAAGTTTATTAAATAAGGGTTTTCTAAAAAAATGTTGAATCCAATAATCTTCGTCTTTTTTCTGCCGTCTTCAAACGAAGGTTCGCGACCATTATGACTATTTTTACTTTGTTTACAGCTGCTTTAAATAACTGGTTCAATGTACAGTTGAACCATTCTCTCAAATTTCGCAGCTATGGCATTCTTCATCTTCCTATACTTTTTCCTAGTAATAAAGTAGTCTATAATAGTAACCTAATAATAAAGCAATAAAATATAATTTCAAGGTAATTTTTCTTTTTCAATATATTTTCTTATATTTTTAAAATGTGCCAATGTACATACAATATACATACGTTATTTACCATACTTTATTTACCATCACATAAAGATTATCAGTGTCAGGATATTGCTATCAAAATCTTAGAAGATTTAACCATTGTTAAGAAGAAAATTAAAACACTTATTAAATACAAATATCTAGAAAATATCTTTTAGACATGAGCATGTGAGGATATTATGCCAGGATTATACCAATAAATAAAGGAGCACTTGGAACGTTGAAAGTAGGATTTCGGAATTATTTGGAGCAGTGAATCGTGACAATAAATCGCTTCAGTTAGAATGGCTCGCATTTTACGCGAGGATGTGAGTTTATCTATAAATTGAACAATTCCAGTATCCTTAAAGCTTTAGTGGCAACTTACAATCATCTGCAAATGCTCAACAATACACGTAATACGAATCATGATAAAATGATAGTAATACTAGTAATCCCACTACGACTATACAACGCTCATCCATAAATCTGGTGTTGAACCACCTTATCCTAGACACCTCTGGGCTACAAGTGTTTGTATCAGTACTAAGTGTATTAGTACAGATAGCTATAGCGCCTGGATCGGTTACCTATCTAACGAGGATGAAGAAGTTCATCCAACATGGGTACCACGGGGGAGGGGAGCCCCATTGGTTCCGAGAGCCCTTTTGTTGGCGTAGCACGAAGGGGCGTACGAAGAGGTAGTGGTTTTTGCGAGGGATAGGTATTTGTCCAAATGTAGCATATGATATATACATATTCTGGTACATTTGTATATGTATATGAATGACTCTTGAATATCTGTAAAATTAGTCTATCTAAGCGATTAAGTATCGCTTGGTGAGTTATGTGTCAATATGAAGAGCCAAAATACATACTAGGGACGATGATAATAACATCACGACTGACAGTATTATTCAGTTCACTTTGGTTTTGCATCACCATGAAGCCTGTTGTCGACGCTAAACACAGCGATATGGTAAATCTATGAATTGATATCACAGGACGATATCACAAGACTATGTGAAAACATGAAAAGATAAAGTCCTTGATGTGTCATACTACTGGCTGATCAATGAACTGATATTTTCCGAGGATGAGGGATTCCTATTGGCAATAGAACTTCAATGATAATAATTAAAACACTTGGTATTTGTTTCACAATATATTCAAAATATTTTTCTGACATGTTTTGGTCTCACGACCATTCTCAAAGAGAGTTATATATAAACTCCTAAAAAAAGTGTATATATAACTCTCTTTGTGAATGGTAGTGAGCCGAAACATGTCAGAAAATATTTTGAATATATTGTGAAACAAATACCAAGTGTTTTAATTATTATAATTGTTACTATGTTTCACCAAGTGCCAACCGCGCAATCAATCGAAACAATAGAAGCTTAGCTTAGAAACACAAACAGTTAGATGAATAAACAAAAAAACAATAGGGTATGAAAAATACGGAGCTGCTCCGAATTCCTAAGTTAATAATAATAATAAATTTTGAGATTTTATTTTCGGTTGAGATATTTATCAGAAGAAACATTTAAAACAACATTGAGGTGCAGTGCATAATTGAGTAGATATGATAATATGAGGAAGCATTACATCAAACTTGGGATTTAAAACATAAACTTATATGGTAAATGGTAATAAACCAGGCAATTCCTGTGAATAGAATAACCATGCTAGGACACATGATAATTAGACAATATATTAATATCAATATATTATTTTGGCAAATAATTATTAGGTTAATGCAAAACTCCGTTCCGTTTTTGGTGTTAGATGGCATTGCATCGCAAAGCCAAAGTGTTGTATACTTCACACTTGTTTTCACAAAGTTTTGATGTTTTACAGGAGTTTCAGCGAGTACTTGGGAAAAAGGTTGTGTTATTTGATTCTGTTTAAATTGTTTTTAAAGCAGATGGTTACAGTTGATAAAAAATGGATTGTGTATGACATCGTTTCTCAAAATTTTTAGTGTCACGACCCATTAAGTCGTTAAATGGTTAAGCAAAAAACGTTACGACCCCCTCACTACAATATGTTAATTTGACGTTTATCAAAGTTTTTATATCGGCCGGTTAACACGGGAACGATTCGCCCTTTTTGTCAGTATCGTGATTTATGAAGAATCGTTTATATTTTTAAATAGCTTATAAACTCCTACGAGCAAATTCACAATGTATGTATGGATGAAAGCCGTATGTGTGAGACAACCACAGATACCGAACTACAAGACTAGTGTAACCCCTTGTACTTATATTACTTTTACTAGTTCGAACCTGCACCCTACACATCGCGCCACCCGCCCGCGCGTGCTAGACGGATCATTCGTCCCGAGCGCGCTTAGACAGGTTCGTACAAGCTATGCGCTTTGGTAATAAAATCAAAGGAACGAGACGTAGAGTTTCATTGTCAATTACGTTTTTACGAAAACAAGTAATACGATTTCTTCTCTCACTCAGAAGGCATTATGCTACATATGGAATGGACGCCCAGCTTTCTTTACAGAAATGCATTAGTTACAAAAAAGATGGCAGATAATTACAAAATGTTCTGTTAGAAGCCGTAAAAATTGTTAATTAATGTTAACCAGAAGCTCTCTGAATTCACCAACAGAACATACATTTCGTTCCATCGAGACAATGCTAGACCACACGATTTTGATCACCTGACACTAACTTTTGCAACTTGACTGAAATGTTTTGGTCCCTCCACCATGTTCTTCCTACCTTGCGCTCTTCGACTACTATTTATTTAGATCACTTCAAGATAACTTAGATGGTAAAAACTTTACTTCCTTGGAAAACTTGAAAAATTCCCTGAATAACCATCAGGACTTCAGTGAGCGTGGGATTATGCAGTTATCGGGGAAATGGAGAAACATCATCAAACAGAACGGCATATACTGTATAAATTAAATATACTTTTTATTAAATAGAATTTTCATTAATATTTCTCATAAAACGTTTGCATTAACCCAATATTTAAGCCTAGTAACATTTAGAGAAATGTTAATTAAAATTGATGTTGTATAGCGATAAATTAAAAAAAAACTAGTTAAAAGTCGACCCCAAAGAAAAACTGCGAATATATTCATCCATACATAATTCATTATATCTAAAATAATTTCCCTTCAATGCAAAAACTACAAGGAAAATTGTAACCGGTTTTCAATTCAATGATCCATAGTGATTTAGTACAAAATCATTTGTACGAATTCAAAAAAGTATCCACAAGCCTGTAATTTCAGTCAAAGCGACCGAAAAGAATAACACGATACCACATAAGCTGAATATGGATCTTATTTAATGATATTCGATATATTGAGAAACGCACCAAAAAGAAGAGAGGTATAGTGTAAGGTCTGACTATATTCTGGATTTAAATTAGATTAGTAGGTTTTAAATAATATTACAAGTGAAGCACCATTTGTTAATCTGGAATTATTGATCGTTAATACATCCTTGACAGCTCTAATATGTTGCTCATTCTTATTCTTGAATCACTTTTCCTTTCTAGCGGTAGAATGTAAAGGATATGATTTTTTAAAAGTCGAATGAACAGTTATATGATGCCTTTCAATATTTCCCTTTTTAGCAACGGATACAGAAGCGTTACACAACAAACACTCACTTTTGCTTTTAATTTTTGTAAAGAAATGGAAATGGTACGTCTTAACTATTTTACTACTGCTTGCCATACTTGTAATTGTAATTGTAACGTAACTGAGCGCGACGTCGTCGCACTGGTCTATTTATATATCCCGTTAAAAGCAGTCGAGATCCTTCCTAAATAATCGATTGGTCGCTATAATTTGCTCGGCGGTTTCGTGGATTCTAGCGTGGTGACGTCAGCTGCTGATCTTCGGCGCCTACGATACACTGATCAGGCCATAATCTGTAACAGTATCACATTTTCGATATTTTCGTTTATGAATATTATGAGTTCGACGTCTGAGGATTGCTTATAGCCGTGAGCTACCGAAATTGTCCAGCTACCGGTAGCTCGCGATCGACGAGTTGGCGACCCCTGCTCTAGTACATGATGATTCGCCTGAAAAATCACTGCCTTGAAATCTAAATTATTTTTTTTTAAATGAGTTTTAACTTCAGGAACAAAACAATATCGGAACCAGCCACAGAAAATGACATGTAACCCACGCTTTCTTGTTTGAACGCCAAAACACTGATAGATTGTCCTTGTTTTGATTTTTCAAAGAACAAGGATTTAACAATCTGTAAAACATAAGTGGCTTAATTAAACAATCTCCTGATGTATTATACCATAGCAGCAGTGTAACTCGTATATTTTGCCTTAAAACCAGAGACTGTCTTTTCACTCTTGGATATAAAAGTTTTGCTTTTTCGTCTGCATGAAATAGTTGTTCAGGTTTGTATCCATCAACAGCAATTAACTTTGAAAATTCTTCTGGGTATGTTACTGTTGCTGAAGTGTCTGCAAATGTAGTTTCTCCAACGATTTTGATGTTATGCAGTGATTGTCGTACCTTGAACTTATTGAACCAATCTTCTGATGGCTGAAATCCTCCATCATTATGTTCATCACTAGGTTCTTTAAAATATGCGTAAAGAGGCTTATCTTTCTCATGGATTATAGCACCACTTAGAGACACTGTCTTCTGGCTACATTTTTCAGTCTATAATGATAATACCGTTTCCATTTTTTCAATTGCTGGATCTCGAACAATTTTGCTGATAGTGAGGTTGAAGCTGTAAAATTTCATATTTTGTCCTCTGATTTCTTGATAAATCGTACAGTTGATACATTGGCATTAAAAAAAAAACTTGATATGGGTGAAAACGACTGGCCAAGGCGTAAACCGTCAAGCATTTATATTTTACCTTAAGCGGCAACACTTTTTCCTTGTAGGAACTAATTTTTCTTTACTTTTTGCACTTTTTGCACACGTGCTATTCACCGGAAATTATTGCGTCAAATGATAAGTTGAAGCAATAAAACAAAACATTGGGCACCAATCGTGTGAAGGCGGCTTTTAACAAAATTCATAATGTCACGCGTAACCCGGCGGCGCATACGATGTACTTACTTTTCAAAGAACTTTCCGTCAAGCCTCAAAAGGACTAGTTTGTTTTGAAAGGTAACTTGTAAATCAATATATGTTATTCTAAAAATACAATATGTATCATTAGTTTTGGATCAGCAAATAAAGAAATTTTCAGCCGCAAATAAAGAAATTTTCAGCGTGCACAATTTTTAACCCGCGAATCCTTATTCCCAATAGTTTTCTAATAAGAATGTCAGAACTTTGAAACGTAATAACAGCAACACTGTTTGAAATGTCAATATAACTCACAGACTGCTGTGTTCAGTACATTGTGTCAATTCACAATGGAAAGATATACGATTCAACAGCGTGTAGAAGTTGAAGGTAATCCTTCAATTTGGAAAACAATCTTTTCCGACGAAGTGTACTTTTGGCTTAATGGGTTTCTGAACAAACATAGCTGCAGGGTTTGGGCCGATGAAAATCCTCAAATGATTCAAGAGTTACCTATTCATCGTCGTGCTAGGAGGCAAATATATCTTTATATTTGGATGCATAGCTTGAACCTCACGAGGGTAACCTGGCGTATTGTCCAAAATTAGAACTGCCTTGAAATCTAAATTATTTTTCTTTAAATGAGTTTCAACTTCAGGAGCAAAACAATCCCGGAACCAGTCACAGAAAATGACATGTAAGTTTTTACGCGGTTTTTCTTGGAGTCTTAATTGGTTGAGGGTGTTATTTTTTTTAAGATGATGATGGAAATCGTGTTACTGTTAATGGTGAACTCTATAAGAATTTACTAGGAGAATGTCTTTGTCTAAAGTGATAAAAGTGGATATAAACAATATTTTCTTTTAACTAGACTTTCTTTCTTTCTTTCTTTCTTTCTTACTTTCTTTCTTTCTTTCTTTCTTTATTTCTTTCTTTCTCTCTTTCTTTCTCTCCAGACAATGGATTTAATGCAAGGAAAGTTTCCTCAGATGCGTTATTTCGCGAAATGGTAATGTCAACTGATCCCACACCCTTGGATTATTTTTTGTAGGGTTATGGTATATCTCTGGTTTACAGAAATACATCCCGGACAATTCTTCATTTTAAATGGAATGTTTGGAATCCATCATTGAATTTATATCACGCTATATGTATGAAAAAGTCATTGAAAATTAGGTTTCCAGAATGCATTCCACCAGACGAAGCCGAGGAGAATATTTGTACTTCCAGAACTTTCATTTATATATAATATAAATTACCACATTATCGTTTGCAGTTATCATTGTGCCGCATTTTAAAGTTCTGATACTCTTATTGAACAACCGGTTAGAATTTGATTCAATGCTTATGGCGTATAGTTTTAATTATATTCCTATAAAAAGAAATTCTAATTATTCTGTTTGTTTAAGGTACTTTTCCGAAATGAGGAACCAGGTGATGCACTAAATACAATTCAAAGATGTTCAGCAAAATTTCTACAGCAGCTGGAAGACTCTCAGACTCATCGAGACTCACGATTAAAATTGTTTTCCTGTTTAATTTTCTTTTCATCTCCGATTAACACCATACAGTTTCGTCTAGATCTGCATAAATATTTAAACGACAAAGATACTATAGATAGTCTATTTATTCTCAGACGACTTTATAGATATTTGAAGATTTCTGATGTGAAGTTGTGCGAAATGTATTGGAACAAGGCCTGCCATATTTTAAAACGTTCTAAAGATCTTAATACTGTGCTGAAACTAGCAGATACGTATGTCAAATTTACAAGTACTAATACAAAGTATAGACATTATACGTTTGAACATCACATATTACAATTAATGGAAAAATACTTTAACGAGGGGTTTTTATTTAGAACAGCACATTTTTTTACATGCTTTAATTTTGCTTTGCTTTATTGCAAAGATCGCCGCTTTTTCATGAATGTGTTTAATTCATTCAGGGAAAATTTTCATAAACAGTTGTCGGCCAATATTTGTTTGAAGTTGTCCCAAACAATCGGATT
Source organism: Cosmopolites sordidus (assembly GCA_031761425.1). Classification (NCBI taxonomy): domain Eukaryota; kingdom Metazoa; phylum Arthropoda; class Insecta; order Coleoptera; family Curculionidae; genus Cosmopolites; species Cosmopolites sordidus. The sequence goes on along the minus strand of JARFXV010002707.1, from coordinate 5,659 downwards.
ATTACATACAATAAGGAACCCAGGTGTAAATATGTATAAAGATGAAATTAATACATTTTTACTTAACGCAACAAAGAAAATATTCTGGAATCGTAGGAATAATTTATCAAATCTTATTATCGTTAAAGCTGCTATTTTGAGAAATGATTCCGAACATGATGTTATTAATGATATTTTAAATACAACTAAGGATATTTCACGTATGTCTTCTAAAACAGTGGAAAGTATATGTTTCAATCTTGGACAAACGGATTATCTTATTCCCGAGACAATAAACAAATGTTCAGAATATGTAGTGCGAAATAAAGGAAATATTCTTGCATTTAATGGAGAGAAGTTGCTGAACTTGTGTTACTATTTAAATTATTACCCTTTGTATGCTGAGGAGTTTTTCCAGACAATTACGGATATCCTTATAAGGTGAGTTATTTAGATTCTTTTAAATAAATGTGCAATCATTATTTATGATTCTAACTAATGCTACTTCATTTGATATATGTACCAGGTGGGACAGTTAATAATTCTTAATTTTTTTAAAAGATGGCGCTGGAAACAACAGTCGGTTCAGAATCTAATCTCTTATGTCATTTTGTTGCTACGACAGTATCTTTCACGCCAGTGAAAGCCGTCGTATACTTGTGGAAACAATGTCCCAACGCAAGACGCGTTGGTTTAGACGATTCAAAAGTGGTAATTTCGACTTGAAAGACAAATAACGCCCAAAGATGCATAATTGCAAGCATTGTTTGAAGAAGACGATATGCAAACTCAACAACAAATGGCAGAGAGATTAAACCTTGGTCATCGTAACCAGTGATTGTCTGCATGCCACGAGAAAGATTCAGAAGGCAGGAAAATTGGTACTTCATCAGCTAAACGGCAGACAGATGGAAAATCGAAAGACGGTGTGCGAAGTTCTTCTTTCTCGGTATGAAAGAAATACATTTTTTTGCATCGGATGGTGACTGGAGACGAAAAATTAATATATTTTGAGAACCCAAAATGCAGTAAAATGCAGGTTGACCCAGGACGACCATCAACGTCGACGGCAAGACTGAATAACTTTGGAAAGAAGACAATGCTGTGCATTTTGGTGGGACCAGAAGGGTGTCGTGCATCGTGAGCTTCTGGAACCAGGTGAAACAGTTAATATCGCTCGCTACCGACAACAAATGATCAATTTGAACATTAATAATGCATTTGTGCAGGTTAAAAGGCACGGAGAAGTGTCTCACCGAAAGCGGTCAGAGACACCATTTCTATACTTGGCTGGGAACTCCTGCCCCACCTTCCGTAAGCACCAGACTTGACCCCTTCCGACTCTGTCTCTTGACCTCTTTCGAAATGTCTCACGCACTTTCCATGAAACACATCAACAATTACGGAGATGTCGAAAAATGGCTTGATGGCTGGACCACCCTGAAAGAAGTTTTTCTAGGAGGGCAACCACAAATTGCCAGAGTGTTTTTGTTAAGAAAAAATTAAGAACTATTAACCGCCATACCTGGTATGTATTTTACCATGCTTTTGACTTTTGCCGCCTTGTGCCTTTGCAAAGTGCAGTGTGCACATACACCAGATACAATCATTAAAAACTACTACTGCTTCAACATCCTGTAAGTATTAAAATTTTTAATAAAACATTAAACATTTTAATCAGTAGGTCAGTTACAACAAACCTAGATTATTAAGATCGGAGCATTTCGTTGATTACTATTTAAATTACCGGTTGTTTCACACTCAGCAGAAATAAAAGCAATGTCATGGTTTCCACTGCTGTTTAAATTCCGGGGCGCTTTATATTCACAAGCAATGGAGCCAGTGTCGTTGTTTCCTTTCATAGTCAACCAAAATAAATTCAGCATTGTCAAGCTAATTTTCTCCAAAACTTTCTAAAACAAAAAAAAATCATTATATTAAATTAAATTTTGCCTAATTACCTAGGGAGCTCTTAATACTAAAATAAATTCTGCATCAATCAATACTTAAATCCCAATAAGATACTTATTTCTAGAAAACGGATAGTAAAAACAATCTACTGATTAAAATGCTTGATGTTTTATTAAAATTTTTAATACCTACAGGATGTTGAAGCAGTAGTAGTTTTTCACTTGTATCTGGTGTACCTTTTTTAAGCTGGATCAATGTCATATTAACCATTCTTTTACCCCGCCCCATGTTGATTTTTTGGACTAATCAATATAAAAAATAATAAATTAATTATACTATTATAATTAAACTATTAAGAATTAAAATACTTCTTAACATTTGTAATAAAACAAAAACGACAGCACTGGTGGTTACAACAAGGCTAGGTTATTAAAATCGAAGTATTTCATTGGTTGAAATGGACTAAAACTGGTTGATCCTCACTAAATCGGTATCTCGAAACCAATGCCAGTGGATTTCTTAAAGATCGACTTTTTACTCAAAATCGAAAAAAAAAATAGACTTTGGTTCTCAGGTACCGATTTGTTAACATAAATATAATCAGCTGAATGTATCATTTTTAATGCTTAACAGGAGAAAAATAGTGTTATTCAACTGTTGGCCATTTTAATCACGGAATCACCACTTTTGACAAACATATCGTAAGCAAACAAGTCATGCATTCGAGTCCATAGCTGCATGGTAGCTGCTAAACAGCATCGTAAGGTCAGTCGACAGGTACCTATTGCAATTGTACCCATTCGAAAAACGTTTGTCTCCCGTGTACAACCATATATAACTACGTTTGTCAATTAATCTATCTTCAATAGACAATATTTCAATTTTTTAACTTTCCCTAGGATAATACTCACTTTTATTTGCATATTTCTCTGGATCTATTACCTCTGCACACCAATCATATTTTCCAGATTGCTTGTAATGTAAATGTTTATGTTTTACTGCAATAATGTTTTAAACAAATAGAAATCAGAAAGGATGAAATCTGTTAATAAGGTGGCTGTTCAAACAACTTATACATTTGCTTTTTACTCGCAAACACGCGCAAAGTCGAAAACTCATGAAGTGTTCACATATTATTTTTAGGAATGGAATAACCTGTTATAATGTTTTTTTTTGGTATCTTGAGCTATCTTAGTTATGGTAGAAAATTTTTGATGAGCCTACTCAAGGAATATCGACTTACATTATCACCAATCAACCACACTTAACACTTATTTTTTACCATCAACAGTAACACTAACATCAAGTTCTATTTAATTACAATATTTGCCGGTGATACAAAAAACACAAATTTTAGTGTTTTCAAAAGCATACTTTTTGATGTTTTCCAAAAAATAATTTTCAATATTGTGCAATGTTAAAAATTCGTTTAACAAAAATTTTAGACAAAAATAACACCTAGGAATTAAATAATAGCGATTTCGCAATTTTTGATAACAGGCTGATAATATTGAACTAACTAACGGAATTCAGTAAGATGCCCAAAAACCAACGTAGTGTCTGCATTAATCTCGATTTTCAATTAACAATATTAATCCTACTGTTACAATTTAAACAACTTGCAACAATTTGAAAAACACTTCCAACAACGCCTCCCATGTAGTAAAGTGCTTCCCAATAGGGACGATAGGATTTTGACAGGTAATGGCGGCCATATTTGATGTCCAATTCTTGACATTTCAAGGTTTGCCATTTCACTATAAACAAGTTTTCGTTGCTACGTTTGTAAATTGTCATGTCAAAAGCCGAGTGTTCGTGAATGTATTGCCGAGAACGATAATGTGTCTGTTCCGTGCCGTTCTTAAGAGTTGGGCTTATCCCGGATGACCACCTTGCGTATTTTGCGTTTGAATTACACCCATACAAGATTGTATTGGCACGAGAACTTAAGACAACTTAGCAACTTAGGCTTTCCCAGCAATTGAAAACGAGACGGATTTTCATCGTAAAATCATCTTCCCCGATGAGGCTAATTTTTGGATAAACACCTACATCAATAAGTAAAATTGTCGCTATTGGTCAACCCCACAAGTGATTCATCAGGCCCCATTACATCCTGAAAGAATCACTATTTGATGTGTGTTATGGTACGGTGGTATTATCGGGCCGTATTTTTTTAAGAACGCATAAGGACTGACCATCACTGTGAATCGCGAACGTCATCATTCCATGTTATCCGGTTTTGTCTTTCCGAAAATTGATGAAACTGATGCGGATGGACTATATTTTCAACAAGATGGCGCAACTTGCCACACAGCACGCATTATGATGGACTTATTGAGCAATCAATTCGGAGAATCGGTAATTTCACGGAATGGCCCTTGCAACTGGCCATCAAGATCTTTTAGACTATTTTCTTTGGGGCTATGTTAAATCACAGGTTTACACCAACAAACCCAAGACTCTTGATAAACCTGAAGCCAACATTCGAACAACCATAGTCGCCATACCACCCGATCTGCTACACCGAGCCAATCGGATCAACCAGTGCAAGAAGAGCCGAGGTCACTTGAACGACATTTTGTTTAAATCATAAATAGCATAAAATATATCATCCAATTGAAACAATGAACACCATTTTCGGCCTAATTTTCTGTTTTATTTCAAATTCAAATCCTATCGCTCTTATTGGGAAACCTTTTACAACCGAAGTAGTACATAGTTAGATTATTATATTTTACTTCCACCAAAATTCCTGACAGACTAATATTGGAACGATCTTGCTCTGTCGAGAATTTAAAAAATTCGCTTTCATTAACGCACTTCCGTCCACTCCCATCCACTATTTAGATTGCTGTGAATCATGTTTAAATGTGTAATCATTCTTAAGAATATATCTATGGCGGACTGTTAACAAAAGTTTCTTCAAGCGAAAAGCTCTTTCATAATGAAATCGTGGTGTGAAATGTAGTGGCTTTACACACAATTTATCGAATTGTTTACAATGTCAGCAAGCTCACGTACCTTCAGTTGGCCACCATTTAGTACGACATTGTAGACTTTACACACAATTTATCGAATTGTTTACAATGTCAGCAAGCTCACGTACCTTCAGTTGGCCACCATTTAGTACGACATTGTAGACTTTTGTGACGATTTTGTTAGTCGTCTAGGTTTTTGGGAGTTTCGGGCGTTTTTCATTGGGTGTATATACAAATACATTAAATTCGCAGACCACGCTTTTATCATCGAAAACTAAGAGGTAGGGTTAACGTGGAATGTAGCTCTAAAGTATGTCGGGGCTACGTACATATAAACACAGGCAGGGCCTGATATTCCCGTATATCAAAATGCGTCCGGTTTGCGCATGACGTCACTCGTTGAGTAAAATTCAAATATCTTCGTTGCTAGACTTTGAAATACAATTTAAATGCATTGTAATTGGAAATAAGGCTTTATATTGAGGATAAATACTTTATCAATGTGGGTAACAGACTACAAAATTGTATATAATAGACACGTACACAATTTTATTTGAATTTTAGACATTATTTTCAGAACAAAACAACTTCGATAGTTCAACTAGTTTTTATTTATCGACAAAAACATTGCGTTTTGTAGATTAATATTATTTATTACGATTATTTGAAATGTATATAAAAAAATCATTTTGTTTCTCAGTTTAAAATGTATGTAAAAATAATATACATTGGTTATATAAAATTGCAATATGCAAATTGAAAGTTTTGTAAATATTGGTTTTTAAATG
>JARFXV010002706.1:0-25000 GCA_031761425.1 Cosmopolites sordidus | reverse complement strand
AGCTTCTTGTAAAGCCATGACTGCAGAACTCTGGAAGCGTAAATCCGTTTTGAAATCTTGTGCGATCTCACGTACCAAACGTTGGAAGGGTAATTTTCTGATCAACAGTTCGGTGCTCTTCTGGTAACGACGGATTTCTCGCAGGGCGACGGTACCTGGCCTGTAACGGTGAGGTTTCTTCACCCCGCCGGTTGCGGGGGCACTCTTTCTTGCCGCCTTGGTCGCCAATTGTTTCCTAGGAGCTTTGCCACCGGTCGATTTGCGTGCGGTTTGCTTCGTACGGGCCATCTCTTCTCGGACTATTACAATTACAGACGGACGTATAAGAACACAACGGTTAAATCACAGAGGTCGACAACGACACGCCCCAGCCGAATGACAATTAAAAAAAATCTCTCGAATTTGTTATACCCTCTCCTACGTTGCAGGCCATTGGCCCGGTAACGAACGATGGGCGGGGCCTCCCCGGAAACCCATATATAAGTTTAAGAAATTAAATGTGTTTCGTTGATTCGACGCGAAGACCGTTTGACTAACAAGTATTTGAGAAAAAAAAAAAAAATGACCGGAAGAGGCAAAGGCGGAAAGGGTTTGGGAAAAGGAGGCGCCAAACGTCATCGTAAAGTGCTACGTGATAATATTCAAGGCATCACCAAACCCGCCATTCGAAGATTAGCCCGACGTGGTGGCGTCAAACGTATATCGGGTTTGATATACGAAGAAACCAGAGGTGTATTGAAAGTGTTCCTCGAGAACGTTATCAGGGATGCCGTAACATATACGGAACACGCCAAGAGGAAAACGGTCACCGCCATGGATGTGGTGTATGCCTTGAAACGTCAAGGACGTACTCTCTACGGTTTCGGCGGTTAAGTTGCAGATAAATTATTTGACGTTTTAAAATATCTAAAAAACGAAATCCAGACACAAAAAAAAAACGGTTCTTTTCAGGACCACAAAATAACATTCTAAATTATAAAAAAAAATAGAGAGAGAACATTGTCGATAACGAAAGTGGAATTCACTTCGTTAATTGCCCGAGAGTCCATAAAACGACAATTAAAAAAAAAAAAAATAAATAACATAGACAGACATGGAGATTATGGACAACCAAGGTGGAATATCTCCCGTTAATCGGTGGAGAGTCGTTACAATAAACGTGCTTAAAATTAATTGAGGTGACATCGGTGAGAATACGACTGGACTTGGTTCACATACGTTTATTTTTACGTATTTAATCGAAATGATCGGATCGAATAATTCATGTAGCTACTGATAAGTACGGACGCCGTTTTCGCCCAAGAATCGCCATCGAGAGAACTTTCTAGCCTAACTTCTCCAATCGTTGCGATTACGGATATGTCTTTCTTTTAAATGTGCGTTCGATCTCCAGTACGTTTGATAATTGATCCTATCTTATCCGCCAATAATAAACATATTGAAATGTATTATAACGGTACGATAGTTAGCAAGGTGGTGGCCAAGACGAAGGATAAGAACGAGACTAGATTCCCTTCGATGGGAGAGAAGATCGATGGCAGGTCGCCGAAAATAGTTTTTTTTTTCCAGTAAGGTTATCTATTGCTCTACGAATCCGTGTACTTAATCGACCGGTGATATATTGGAGGTATTGGCATCGACGGGGCTATATCTTATTTATCCCATATTTATCCGAAATAATCGAAGCACATAAAATGTTTCTCTTGAAATGTCGAAATCGTAGGTTTGTCGTGGATCTTTTAATTTGATCTTGTCGACAGATCGACACGAACCGAACAGCTGCTGTATCCTGAAGGTAATGACAACGAGTCTGAATGAATTTTGTAATCTGGAATATGGCATTTATTAACGAAAAATACAAAATTAAAAAAATGTTCCAACCTCGTTAAAGGTCTCGGCTAAGCCGGAAAACGGAGCAGTGTCTACGCGTAGACGTTCAGTCCTCCGTTCGCCCCTTCGGGTAAGATAGGCCATCTGTAGGTACAAAAAAATCATTTAGTAAAACGTAATTGTCGCGCGAGCATCGTTACGGTACCGCACTTCATCGTGAGACTAAAGATTTGTCTGTTATATTTTATCAATCTTTGACGACGACGACGACGACGACAACGAGAAATGGCAGATGCAGAAGTCGGCGGTCAAGCCACGTCTCCATCTAATCAGTTAGGAACGGGTAGCGGTGGTTCAGGGGCTTCATCTGCACCTACAGCAGCAACAACGGCGGCATCGGCGACGATTTCATCGAAAAAAGAAAAAACTGCAAAAAGAAAAAATCCCAAAGCCAAAGCTACGCATCCACCCACCGCCGAAATGGTAACCAACGCCATTAAGGGTCTGAAAGAAAGGGGAGGTTCGTCGTTGAGAGCGATCAAGAAGTATATCGCCGCCAACTATAAGGTCGATGCCGAGAAAGTATCGCCTTTCATTAAGAAATATTTAAAATCGGCGGTCGTATCAGGCACCTTGGTTCAGACTAAAGGAAAGGGGGCGTCCGGTTCGTTTAAATTGGCAGCAGCGGCGTCGTCTAGTTCGTCGGTTCAAACGAAACAATCGGCGGCAAGTGTTGTTTCATCATCCTCCGTTAGTGGTGGTGGTGGTCAAAGGAAAAGAAACACTACGGCAGCAACCAAAGCAGGCGGTAAAAAGAGTCCGGCGAAGAGAACGACGACGACGACGACGACGGCAGAAAAAAAAAAGACAGTCAAAAAGGCCACCGGGAAACCAAAGAAAGTTGCCGCCGCCGAGAAGAAGGTATCGGTGAAGAAGGCCGTCGAAAAGAAAATGGGAAAATCGGCTAGTTCGGGATCTTCGGCGATAACAGTTGGCGCCGCCGCCGCCGCCGCCGCCACGGTGCCATCGAAGGCAAAATCACCGTCGAAAGCGAAGAAATCAAACAAAGCTGGCCCTACCAAGAAACCTAAGGCTCCCAAACCGAAAAGTGCCAAGTCTCCAGCCGCAACCGGAGGCAAAGCGAAGAAAGCAGCTTCCCCAAAAAAGAAGAAGTAAACGGTTCTCTCCTTTGTGGTTTCATCATAATCTCGATCAAGAGGTATGAAGAAATCGAATGTGCACAACACAGATTGTTGACTACAACGACCGTCTCGTATTAACCACCTCCATCATCATCATCATCATCATCCGGAGAAGACGTAGAAAACCTGCACGTTTACAAAAGCTTTACGGTTTTCAAAAATCGGTTCTTTTTAGAACCACAACATTTAATGTCACTGAAAAAAAATTAAGAATAAACATCCCTTAAGTCATGATACTGATATATATATATATATATATATATATATATATATATATATATATATATATATATATATATATATATATATATATATATATATATATATCTATATATACATATAATATATATATATATATATATATATATATATATATATATATATATATATATATATATATATATATATATATATATATATATATATATATATATATATCCGAAAGGTAATATTAAATCGATACTACTAACTATTTGAAAAGGTTACCACCGAACGATGCCCGCGAGGATTTTATGCCGATTTAAGTCCCTCCATTTGTAGCGGTTTTTTTTTGCGTTTCTCAGGTGTTTTTAACGTTTCCCAGTCACGTAATTCTCGATTCATATCGATAAAACGCTAAGGAGATCATGAGGTATTTTTTTTATTGATAATGCTATTGTCTTATGCCTGTCAGGCATTTCATTTAACTTTAATTGATGTACATACTTAAAGTATATCTATAGATCATGCAACTGTATAAGGAATACGTATCGATAGTATTTTTTTTTTCATTCCAAAGATGTTTTGTTGGTCCTGAAAAGGACCGATATTTCGAATCAGGTAAAGATCCATCGTGCAGGGATGCAGCAATCCGTTTTAATATTTTATTTCGTTTTACTGTCGGTCTTCTTTGGCAATAGCACGGCCTGAATGTTAGGCAAAACACCCCCTTGTGCGATGGTCACGCCGGACAATAGTTTGTTCAATTCTTCGTCATTTCGAATGGCTAATTGTAAATGTCGTGGTATAATCCTCGTCTTTTTGTTATCTCTGGCGGCATTTCCCGCCAATTCCAATACTTCGGCGGCTAGATATTCCATCACCGCGGCCAAATATACCGGTGCTCCGGCACCGACACGTTCCGCGTAATTTCCTTTTCTCAACAATCTGTGAATACGACCGACAGGAAACTGCAATCCGGCACGATTCGAGCGAGACTTTGCTTTCCCTTTAACTTTGCCACCTTTTCCACGTCCGGACATGTTTGGTTATTTTATTTTGTTTTTTTAACTATAACCGTTCAGATTCGTACGACACGAACGTCGCAGAGTCATATGAGATACTGTATTATTTCTATTTTCTATTTTATTAGCCTGGTTTTTAAGTTAGCCTTTTCGGCCCTTACTTATATAGCATGAGATTGACCCAGAATGGGTTTCTAATTATTTTGAGGGTCTCTAGTTGACCCAGGAAATGTCGGAATGTTTGGTCCCGAAGGACGGAGGTCCGACTGTTCATGAAGTGGTTTTTCAATGAAGTCCAGGCGAACTTCAGGAGGTTAATTTGGAAAACCGATGAAGTCATCGGCGTTGCGGTGCTAATTTCTGCCGTTGCCGGGCCGACGCTGCGCATAGGTGCAGTCGCCGGGCCGGCACAGACAGAAACGCTAGATTGTGCGACGGCGGTAGCGGAGGCTGAGACTTACACAAGTCGGAAAACGAGAAAACTTCGTTAACCGGGTCTTGATGCCGGAGATTGGGGACGATGATATCGGAGTATTGCCCTGTGGCTAGGGCAGGAGGTCCGATAATTCGCGTAGCAGTGGATTGCTACCTCGCGAGGCTGTGAGCTTCAGCTTGGCGAGTGTGGTTTGATGGAATTGAGAGATCGGTGGCACGCAGGCCTCCCGATGGATTTGGTTATTTCTAACGTACCAAGGTGCGTCTAGGGCCACACGCAAGGATTTATTTTGGAAAATTTGAAGTTTCTTGATCAGAGTTGGACCAAGAAACCGGTAGTACGTATGGAAGCCGTACAGAACTACTGATCTGACAAGGATTTTGTAGATCATGACTTTGATTTTTGGAGCGAGGTTGCTCGTTCTGCATGAGAGCGGGTACAGCATTTTGATGATGCCGCAACCCTTGCAGATGGCTTGCTGGATTTGACTGGACCAAGAGAGATGTCGGTCGAAATGAAGACCTAAGTAGGTTGCTTTTTGCAACCATGGAATCGGAACTTTGTCCACCAGTAGCCTGTATTCTCTGATGAAGCGTTTATTAGTGAAGATGATCGCCTGAGTCTTTTTCGGATTGACTTGCAGGCGCCAGAATTTGAGCCAGTGGATAGCTGCATTAAGTTGCTTCTGGAGTTTGTTGTGAATCACAGAAGTCTGAGGAGACGCTACAAAGTAAGCTGTGTCGTCCGCGAAGAATGCGGATTTCACATCTTGTGAGCGTGGAATACCGGCCAAGTAGATATTGAACAAGGCCGGTGCCAGGGGGGAACCTTGCGGGACGCCCGCTTTTATTTGTTTTCTCGTGGAGACGGAAGAGTTTATTCGAACTTGGAAGGTTCTGTCTTCCAGGAATGAACGGATTAACAAGGTCAGATCTCGGGGAAATCCGAGAGAGATGGTTTTGTAGATGAGACCATCATGCCAGACTTTGTCGAAGGCTTTGGACAGGTCGAGAAGAACTGCTCCGAGATGCCATTTTTTCTCGAGAGCTGAATGGACTTTGCTGGCCAACCTGGCCGCTTGGTGAATGGATGAAAGACCTTTCCTGAACCCGAATTGTTCATCTGGAATGATCTTTTTGGAGTCGGTGAAGCTGTTGAGGGCTTCGAGGATGGTTTTTTCAGCGATTTTGGAGAGAGCGCTGAGGAGACTGATCGGCCTGTAGTCGGCCGGGCTCGGACTGTTGCATTTTTTGGGTATCACGGCAAGAATGGCGTGCTTCCATGAGCTTGGATAATGTTGGAGGCGCAGAATGGAGTTCACGATGTTTGTGATCTCCGCGATCTGCTTGCTCGGAAGTTTCTGAAGTTGCCTGGCCGTGATACCGTCAAAGCCGGGGGTTTTTCTGGGGGCGAAGCTTTTGATTATTGCTGTGATTGAACGGGGGGAAGCGAGATGATTTTGCAGGAAGGAGATTTGCGGGAAGATAGGTAGCTGGGCCGAAACCCTGCTGACCTCCGCATCGAAATTTGGATCTGCTTCGGGATGACGTTGACAGGTCATCTGAAGCTTGAAGGACTCAGCCAGAAGTTCGGCTTTGTCCACATCGGAGACGGCGACAGCGCCATCTGCATCCGATTTTAGCGGTGGAATAATCCTCCTGGATTTTCCCGCCAAAGACCTCGCCAGACGCCAGATCTGCCTGGAGTTCGATGAGTCCAGAGAGGAGAGCAGGTTACCCCACTTTACTTCTCTGAAAGACTTCATCGCTTGCCTGGCTTCTCTGGTCGCCTGGTTTGCCCGCCTTTTATCCTCGGGATCGAGGGTGGATCTGGCCCTTCTCAACAGGCGATTTCTCGCTCGGAGAAGGTTTTTCAGATCCAGCGGGAGGTCTGTGGTTAGCCTGGACTGGTTGGCTGGCCGTGGCTCCGAAGCGCTGTTGTAGGCCTGCTGAATGTCCTTGGACAGCTTGCTGACTGCAAGCTCGAGTTGCCTGGGGTCGTTGATCGTCGGTATGGGATCTGTAAGATGAAGAAGATTATTATATTTTGCCCAATCCGTGATTTTAATTGGGGGCCTGAAGGGGGCGTCCAGCAGGTGGTTGTCACCCATCTCTAGCAGGACTGGCAGGTGGTCGGAGTCCAGCTCGTGGATAACTCTCGTAGCTGTGGCTCTTCTGGAGTCTTTCACCAGAAAGAAGTCGATGACGGATCCGGTGTGCTGAGGAACTCCGGCGGCGTAGTGTGTTGGTTCGTCTGGATAATCGATGTTGAATCCCCAGGTGTCGCAGATGTTTTTGAGTTCGCGTCCACGAGTGTTTGTGGACTGGCAGCCCCAATCTTCGTGGTGTGCATTGAAGTCTCCGCCGATGATTTTGGCGGAGGTTCCCTGCGCCAACTTTTCGTAGTCGGCTGGAGCGATGGTGTCCTGATTTCGCTGGTAGACTGAAGCGAGAATCAGGTTGCTTTGGTCTTCGAGCTCAATGGCGATTTGGGTGATTTCCAGACTGACCATGGCCGGAGGGAGCAATTCATGGTGGCGGATGCTGCTCTTTATCAGGATCGCAGTGCCGCCGCCTGGGCCGGTTTTTCTATCGTTCCGATAGATGGTGTAGTTGGGGATGCTGAATCTAGAGGAGGCTTTTAGGAACGTCTCCTGAAGGAGGGCGACGTCGATGTTGTAGGACGTCAGTGTGTCGGCAAGATCCTCCTTCTTGTCGCGCACTGAACTAGCGTTCCATGAGATTATCTTCAGCGTCCTGGGTCTAGTGGCCATTGCTGGGTTGCAGTGCATGGAGGAAATGAGTCATCATGTCACTCATCTGCTTGTGTTGTTGTTCAAGCAGCTGCTTGAACATTTGTTGGATTGAGTTGAGGTCGACTGCCGGGGGAGCCGAGTTCATCTTCTGTGTTCCCCATACGTGAGTCGGTGGGGGGATCTTTACGGGGGTCTTCTTTGGCGGCGGTGGTTGTTGTTGGTTGGCCTCTGGTGTGGTTTTTTGGCCTTTGGTCGGGCGACGTGGACACCCGGAATAGTTAGCAGTGTGTGCCCCCTGGCAGTTACTGCATTTTGCTGGAGTTTTCTTGCTCTTTTGGCAATCTTTTGTGTTGTGCTGACCGGCACACTTCACGCAGATGGATGGTGCGTGGCATTGTTTCGCTGTGTGCCCGTACAGTTGGCAGTTAAAGCACTGCACGGGTTTTCCATTGGATTTCTGGGCTTCAACCCTGATTGATTGCCTCATGAATCTTGTAATATTGAAGATTTCGTGCTGCTCTCTGGGCACGACAACCTGTACTATTGCTATGGGGATAGGTTTCTTTCTCCTGTCCTTGGCTGGTCTTGTCCATCTTTCGACGTGGATGGGGGTGAAATTTAGTTTCGCCAGCTCGGCGCGGATTTCATCGTTTCCGATGGTTTCGACTAGGCCGCGGAGTAAAACTCGGAGGCCTCTTTCTTCTGGCGCGCAGAAGGTATGATAAGGGTAGTTCTTGGCATCGAATAGTTTGGTTATCTTCCTGTAGTCAATTTCTGCCTCGGGGTGGAATGCTGCCCCCTCGGGTTTGTTTGTGATGTGAAATTTCACACCGTCTTTTGCCAGTAAACTGGAGGCTTCAGAATAAACGGTCTTGCTCCGCAGGACGATTGGTCTCGATTTAAATCTTCGGCCGCCGTTTGGCTGGTCGGCGGATACGGACGCGGGAGGCACGGCTGGACGAGCGAATTGCTCGGGGCCGGGATTGTTTCTCTTCGCGGGCGCGGAATTACTCACTGACACTTCACTCGCGGCACTGGTTGACGGCGCGGGGTCGGAATCGTTTTTAGACGCGGGTGCGGCACTAGTACGCGGCGCGTCGGTATCGGACGGGGATGGTGCGTAGGTGTTTCCACTGGCACCTGCTGCTGAAGGTTTTTTCGTCGGTGGATTGTTGGCCGGCGATGGTTGGCTTGTTTTCCTCTTCTTCGAGGATCTGTGCCTGACAGTGGTGAAACCAATGTCGTCGGCACTTTTGTCTAAGGGCGAGAGCGTGCAATCCATCGCTGCGGACGAGGCTGCTGAATTGCTGCGGCTGCGGCTTTCCGTTTGCGGGGCTTGGCTTGAGGTGGACCGGCTGCGGCTGGTGTCCTCGGCGGGCTGGTTTTGTTTCCTTGTTTCCATTATTATTGCATTCAGTTTGGCGTTTTCTTCCTTCAGGTGCATGATCATGGCTTTTTGTTCCGAGAATTCTTTCATCAGCTGGTTGTGCTCTTCGACGGTAAACGTAACTTTTACGTTTACATCGGAGGGTTCGGCGGCGTCGGGTTGTCTCGCCATGGTGGCGTCTGGCTGTGACGACATGGCAGCTGTTGTCGGCAGTCTTTGGCTTGTCGGCTACCTGACTGTGGAAACGGGTCCCCACAGCATCGGTGCCGGCGGCGTCGGACCGTCTAGACTCTGCGGCGATGTCTCGGTAGGTAGGCGGTTTTCGTTCGACCGTGCGAACACTGTACAAACGACAGGTAGAAAATGCAGAGCGATTATCTTAGAGATGTTGTCTCTTCGATGACTCGGACTGAACTGGTGATACTGTATTAATCGGCATACCCCATTATATACTCAACGGACGAACCAGACGGTTAGTTGTATGGGCGGAGCTAAACGAACCCGTACGATCCGTCACAAAACGGACGAGGTTGCCCGTTCGAGAATCAGTTTACGATACGAACTTCTGCCATACGTACGTAAAATCGTTCAGTTTGTCCAACAACAATGCCACCTAAAACCAGCGGTAAGGCGGCCAAGAAAGCCGGAAAGGCTCAAAAGAACATCTCGAAAACCGATAAAAAGAAGAAGCGCAGGAGGAAGGAAAGTTACGCCATTTATATTTACAAAGTGTTGAAACAAGTCCATCCGGATACTGGAATTTCCAGCAAGGCCATGTCGATCATGAATTCTTTCGTTAATGACATTTTCGAAAGGATAGCTGCTGAAGCTTCCCGTTTGGCTCACTACAACAAAAGGTCCACAATAACAAGTAGAGAAATTCAAACGGCAGTCAGATTACTTCTGCCTGGGGAATTAGCCAAACACGCCGTTAGCGAAGGTACCAAAGCCGTCACCAAATACACCAGTTCAAAGTAAATACGTGAATGAAACAAAAGTAAGACTGGCGTCACAATTATTTCGAACGGAAGACGAAAAAAAAAAAAACGGCTCTTTTCAGAGCCACAAATGTTAAAGATAATAAAAAAAAGAACGAAAAATAAACGGTCTGTAATCGACTCCGAGCAAATAATACATCTAACTTATCCTTTAGGTCTTCGGTTCCCAATCGTTTTAGAATCGTCGTCGTCGTAAGTAAGAAAACGTTGCGACCCTCTTATTTTTTGAACACTTTGAGACCCCCTATATATTTTAGTCTTGAAGAGGCATTGGACCCTATAATATGGCGAAAATTACTTATTTTCAATAGTATATGTATCACTAGCGAGAGAAAAACCGGCGCGATAAATACGTTGTCGCGATCCACTAATTGGCCAAAAAGTTAAGTAAAATATGTTGCTACACCCTTTATGCGTTGCGATCCCCCTATTTTAGAACACATTGAGATCCCCTCTATTCCTGAATGCAACCCCCCTTACATTTTCTTTTAAGGAGGCGTGGACCGTAGGGGGCAAACGCTCGCCTTCACCATATTATAGAATATGGTGAAATTTACTTATTTTCTCTATTATAAGTATCACTAACGAGGGAAAAAATGGCGTGATAATTGTTTCGAGCGAGGAAAAAAAAAACAAAAAAAAAACAATGTCAACGTAAAATTAGCGTATAATTCTGAAATAAGAAAAAGAGCAACTTGATAATTATTTCGAATCAAAAATGAAATGAAAAAAAAAACCTCCAAGCTTATGTTTCGCTTTTGCTTTAAGCATCGTTTCGTATAACGAGTCGAAACAACGGGTTTTCTTGCACGATGTTTGTTTTCCCTTTCTTATTTATACATACTCATATTGTTGGTTCTGAAAAGAACCGGTTTTTTGTTATACTTTTATGATATATACGCACACATATACATTTACATTAATTATATTTAGGCACGTTCGCCTCGAATACGCCTAGCCAGCTGGATGTCTTTGGGCATGATGGTGACACGTTTGGCATGAATGGCACACAGATTTGTATCTTCGAAAAGACCGACCAGATAGGCCTCGCTGGCTTCTTGTAAAGCCATGACTGCGGAACTCTGGAAACGTAAATCCGTTTTGAAATCTTGTGCGATTTCACGTACCAAACGTTGAAAGGGTAATTTTCTGATCAACAGTTCGGTGCTCTTCTGGTAACGACGGATTTCTCGCAGGGCGACGGTACCTGGCCTGTAACGGTGAGGTTTCTTCACCCCGCCGGTTGCGGGGGCACTCTTTCTTGCCGCCTTGGTCGCCAATTGTTTCCTAGGAGCTTTGCCACCGGTCGATTTGCGTGCGGTTTGCTTCGTACGGGCCATCTCTCTCTTTACCGAATATTACAAGTACAGTCAAAGGTACAAGAACACTAAGGTTAAATTACGGATAGGAGTCGACAACGATGAGCACTTATCGAACGACAATTACAGAATGATGATCGACGCATACCAAAATTGGTGTTTTATTCTCTCAGGCGACTCGCTAGTGGTCCGGCAACTAGCTATTGGTCGGGTCGAGAGCAATGGGCGGGACGTTCCCGAAATCTGACAAAAGTAGCATATGTGTCATGTATGCCGACAGTCGTGTTCCGTCAATCCAAAACGAGGACGTTTCATTTATAAGAATTGACCAATCGATCGTCGATTTGAATTTAAAATAATTATATAAAATTAAAAAAAAAAAAAATGACCGGAAGAGGCAAAGGCGGAAAGGGGTTGGGAAAAGGAGGCGCTAAAAGGCATCGTAAAGTGCTTCGTGATAATATTCAAGGCATCACCAAACCTGCAATTCGAAGATTGGCCCGACGTGGTGGCGTCAAGCGCATATCCGGTTTGATTTACGAAGAAACCAGAGGTGTCTTGAAAGTATTCCTCGAAAACGTAATCAGAGATGCCGTAACTTATACGGAACACGCCAAGAGGAAAACTGTCACCGCTATGGACGTCGTGTATGCCTTGAAACGTCAAGGGCGTACTCTCTACGGTTTTGGCGGTTAAATTACCCGATGTTTTGCAATATTAAAAGAAAACAAACAAAAAAACGAATTCTAGACAGACACAAAAAACCGGTTCTTTTCAGAACCACAAAAAAAAAATACTTACATAAAAAAAGGGATACATTGTCGACAACATAGGTGAAATTTTCATCATTATTTATACGATTATCTAGAAAATTTTCTCACATATAAAATAAGATAGAAAAAGGGGGGAGACGGACACATTGTGGATAAAGCAGGTGGGGATGAATTTCCATCCCTAATTTTCGGGGAAGCATTCAATTTAACGAGCGCAAAACAAATTGAAGTAACGTGGATGAGAATAAGGTATCAGAGATGCAGTAACTGAATTCCTAACACGTCAAGAGAAAAACCGTCATCGCCATGGTTGTGTATGCCTTGAATGTATGTCAGGGGCGTACTCTCTACACTATTTTGGCGGTTAGATTTACTGACGATTTGCGATATTATAAAAAAAAGAACTCCGGGCATAAAGAAAGGTTCTTTTCAAAATCCACACTCACATAGAAAAGGGAGACATTGTCTCGATAAGTAATGTCGAAATGATTGTGGCGTGTTCATATATTAAATAAGAACAGATATTTTTGATATTTTTTGAGTTTTAGATAGTGGCGAAAAACCCAAATAAAGGATAAAAAATATTGTCTCGATAAAGCGGATGGAATTTTCATCGTTAATGTTATAGTGAATGTCTATATAAAATACATTGGACACATTGTGGATGAATTCTCATCGTTAATTTTCGGAAATGCCTTAAATGAAACGAGCGTACAGCTAACGTTAATGAGAATACGGTATCAGAGATGCCGTAACTTAAACAGAACACGCCAATTGAATAACCGTCATCGCCACGGACGACGTTGTGTATGCCTTGAAACGTCAAGGGCGTACTGCTTCGGCGGTTAAATTACCTGATGTTTTACAAAAAAAAAAAAAAATAAAGGAACTCAAGACACAATAAATAAACGGCTCTTTTCAGAACTGCGGCGGCGGCGGCGGCGGCAAAAAAACATACTTAAAAAAGTGACTAATTGTCGACACAGTAGGTGGAATTTCCATCGTTAATTACACCACGACGACTATCTATAAAACTTTCTTAAATATTAAATTAGGCAGAAAGAGGGAGACAGACCGACGACGGACACATTGTAGATAAAAGAGGTGCTATGAATTCCCTTCGTTAAATTTCGGGAAAGCCTTAAAAGAAACCAACGCAGTGCTAACGTGGATGATAATAGCGTAAGTCTCTTTTTAGTATTAAATCATTTATTCGAAATGATCAAATCATATAATTCTTGCGGTGGTTATTTAGGTAGGTAGAAACGCCGTCGCCATGTTTAAAGAAATACTTAAAAAAAAAAGACAATCGCCCTCGAGATGAGGGAGGATATTCCCGTTAATTTTTCCCAACCGTTCCGATTACAGACATGCCATTTGTTCGTTCCATAATTTACGTGCTCTATTTTTTATTTTAGCGGTACGATAGTTAACTAGGCGGTGTATAAGAACGAGACTCGTTTACCTTTCAAAGGGAGAATAGAACGGTGACAGGTCATCGGGAAAAACATTTTTTCGGCAAAGTCGTTTATATATCTCGAAATCCGAATACTCCACCGATCGGTGATATATCTGAGGTATTTGTATCGCCTGGACAATCTGTAATATCTGGTTTACTTAACTGAAATAATCGAACTAATTAGAATGTTTTTCTTGAAACGTCGAGATCGTCGGTTAGTTGTGATTTTTTTAAATTGAACCTTGTCGAAGGATCGACATGAACCAAATGCCTCCGGTAGCTTCAAGGTATTGACAACGAATCAAGTTAAATATTGCAATCCGGTGAATGGCATTTACTAATGAAAAATACAAAATAAAAACTTTGTTCCGAGCTCGTTAAAGGTCCCGGCGAAGCCGGAATCAGGAGCAGTGTCGACAGTCAGACGCTCAGTCCGCCGTTCGCCCGTTTTACTTACTATGCAACTTTTTGGTGGAGCGAGTGGGCATATTTAGTAAGACGCAACAGACGACGAAGGACGAGCAGCAATACGATTCTGTTCTTTAGCGAAACGCGATAGTAGTGAGTTCTTCGTTACATTAACATTTGACGATAACACGCGCGAGCGCGCGGCAAAATGGCAGACGCGGAAATCGCCGGTCAGGCTACATCTCCATCTAATCTGTCGGGCACAAGCGGAGGCGGTTCCGGGCCCTCGTCTGTACCGCCCGCACCGTCGTCGGCGGCGGCGGCGGCGGCATCGGCTTCATCAAAAAAGGAAAAAACCGTTAAAAGAAAAAATCCCAAAGCCAAAGCTACGCATCCACCGACGGCCGAAATGGTAACAAACGCAATTAAGGGATTGAAAGAAAGGGGCGGTTCGTCATTGAGAGCGATCAAGAAGTATATTGCCGCCAACTACAAGGTCGATGCCGAGAAAGTATCGCCTTTCATCAAGAAATATTTAAAATCGGCAGTTGCATCCGGTACCCTGGTTCAGACCAAAGGAAAAGGTGCGTCCGGTTCTTTTAAGCTGGCAGCGGCATCGTCTAGTTCGTCGGTTCAAGCGAAACAATCGGCGACGAGTGCTGCTTCTTCATCCTCTGGACAAAAGAAAAGAAATATTTCAGTGGGAGCGGCGGCGGCGGCGGCGGCGGCCAAAGGAGGTAGCAAAAAGAGTCCGACGAAAAGAACGACAGCGGCGGTGGCAGCAGCAGCAGCAGCAGCAGCAGCGACGACTGAAAAAAAGACAACCAAAAAGGCAGCAGGAAAATCGAAGAAAGCTGCGGTCGTCGTAGCCGAGAAGAAGGCTTCGGTAAAGAAAGCCGTCGAAAAGAAAACGGGAAAATCGGCTAGTTCGGGATCTTCGGCGGTAACAGTTGCCGCCGCCGCCGCTACGGTGCCATCGAAGGCGAAATCTCCGTCGAAAGCGAAGAAATCAAACAAAGCCGGCCCTACCAAGAAACCCAAGGCTCCTAAACCGAAAAGCGCTAGATCTCCAGCTGCCGCCGCCGCTGCCGGCGGGGGCAAAGCGAAGAAAGCAGCTTCCCCAAAAAAGAAGAAATAAACGAAGACCCCGATTTTCGTCGTTACATCTTAATCTTTCAAGAGGTATGAATAAATCGAATGTTCCCAATACAGATTATCGACGACCACCACCACCAAAACCATCATCTGGAATGATGATGTAGGAAAATATGTTTACGAAAGCGTAACATTTTCCAAAAAAAAAAACGGTTCTTTTCAGAACCACAACATTTATTGTTACTTGAAATTAAAAGAAATATAGAAAAAAACATCCATTTAGACAAGACGCCGAAATATATCCGAGTAGTAATTCGATATTACTAATAATAACTGATTTTGTACAATTATATATTTAAAAAAAAATAAAAAAAATTAAAAAAAAATACAAATAAAAAAATCCATCGAGACTAGAACCGGCGAATAATATATATCTGACGTCCGTTGTTCGTTTGTAACTTTAATTTTTGTTTACGGATCAATATTGTTTTTTCTTTTCATAGATATTTTGTTGGTCCTGATAAGGACCGATATTTCGAATCAGGCGAAGACCATCATCATCATCATCATCTTCAAGTAGGGATAGAGAAGTTGTTTCGATTTTACTTCGTTTTACTGTCGGTCTTTTTTGGCAATAGCACGGCCTGAATGTTAGGTAAAACACCACCTTGTGCGATGGTCACGCCGGACAATAGTTTGTTCAATTCTTCGTCATTTCTAATGGCGAGCTGCAAATGTCGTGGGATAATTCTCGTCTTTTTGTTATCTCTGGCGGCGTTTCCGGCCAATTCCAATACTTCGGCGGCAAGATACTCCATTACCGCGGCCAAATATACCGGTGCTCCTGCACCTACGCGTTCCGCGTAATTTCCTTTCCTCAACAATCTGTGAATACGGCCGACCGGAAACTGCAATCCGGCACGATTCGAACGCGACTTGGCCTTTCCTTTAACTTTGCCTCCTTTTCCGCGTCCAGACATGCTGATTTTTTTTTGTTCTTTGCTTACAATTGATCAGATCGCACGGCACGACCGTCGTCGTAGAGTCAGATGAGAGACTATTTTCTGTCGGGATGTCCCCCCCTTCTTTCCTTCCTTTTTATATATATGCGGCGGTACAGTCTCCAATGGAATCGTAAAAATACGCCTTACGGTTAAATGGGCGGAGCATATCGTACCCGTACGCTCCAGTACAAAAAAGAAGTGAACTTTTATCGGCTCAAGGGTCAATTTATGATACGGATTTTTATTGTACCGTATGTACATTTAAAAAAAAATCGTCCTCTTTGTCCATAATGCCACCAAAAACTAGCGGGAAAGCGGCCAAAAAAGCGGGAAAGGCACAAAAAAACATCTCGAAAGGTGATAAAAAAAAGAAGCGCAGGAGGAAGGAAAGTTACGCCATTTATATTTACAAAGTGCTGAAACAGGTACATCCGGATACGGGAATTTCCAGCAAGGCCATGTCGATCATGAATTCTTTCGTTAATGACATTTTCGAGAGGATAGCGGCCGAAGCATCGCGTTTGGCTCATTACAACAAAAGATCGACCATAACCAGTAGAGAAATTCAAACGGCGGTCAGATTACTTTTACCGGGTGAATTAGCCAAACACGCCGTTAGCGAGGGGACCAAAGCCGTGACCAAATACACCAGTTCCAAGTAAAAATAGATAAACGTATCAAAGATCAGAAGCAAGAACTGGCGAGATTAATATTTCGAACGATAATAAAAAGAAAATGGCTCTTTTCAGAGCCACGAATTTTAAATATAAAAAAAAAAATATCAAGCATATCGCCTATCCGCACAGACATCTAGGTTCGAAATTAGCATTAGATGCATGAAAGTAAAATATTTTTAAACACACACACACACAAACTGAAAACCCGAATATTATTGTGGCTTAATGCCCGAGTTGAAATTAGCGGGATTTTTTTTTTCCAGCGATAACGCTCGACGCTTTTTTAGAGTGTATGTGTATAGGATGTAAATGATTATTCTCGAAAAATAAAAACTTTCGATCTATCCGAGAGTCGTCCATCTTGTACATGATATGTGCTAGCCGGGCTCTATGGTTTTGGCCGGTTTTCCCAAAATTCGTCGAAGAAAAAAGACAGCCTCCATAGGTGTCGTTGGTTTTTTAAATGTCCTTATTTTTTTTTCGCGGGAACCCTCAGGTGGTTATTGACTCTTGGTGTAACATACTTTGTTCCAAAATTTATCTGATATATATATATATATATATATATATATATATATATATATATATATATATATATATATATATATATTTATTATTATTATTTACTTATGGGCCCTGGTGGACCACGCGATGTACAATTAGAGGCGTTTGTTGTTGTTAACCTTCCTTCGCACCCATACTAATTTCATTCTTTCGCTATGAGCGTTTTTCCTTTCGTCAGACCAAGTTGTTCCGGTCTTCCTACATTTTTCTCTCTGGCCAACCTTCCAAACGTTCACCTTGTGTCTGAAACAGCCTCTATCCTGAATTTCACTTTGTGTAATATTTGCTGATCTTAGGTCCTCTTTAATTGCAGCAATCCATCTAATTATTTCTACTTTAGCTCTACTCCTATCAGCAAGGGGTACGGAATCCTCAAACTTTTGTACTTCTTGATTTGTCGTTCGAGTAAACTATCTCCGATAGTTAAAACCCAATTTTACGTAACAATGATAAGTCCCTTTTATTTATACGGTCTTACGATTTATTTTCGTTTTCTAACGCCGACGGCGGCTAAATAACTTCACAAACGTTTCAGAACAAAACCTTGCGTATGGCACTAAACGCGCCGTGGTACGTTCGAAACACTCAAATTATTATAGAGACCGGTGTACCCCCGGTCTCTAAATTCCATTCCCAAATTTACGCCAAGTTTTGCCTACAGGCAAGCTTGAGCGAAAACCCGCTAGTCCTATCTATACCGGACAACCTACCCGGATTTTCCGGGTAAAGCTAGCCAATTGCCCCAATTTGCCTTACGGGCTGCGAGCAGAAAGGAATCGAATTTTCGATTCCCGGCTCGCGTAAGACCGCTTCGACAACAGTCCCTAACCGCCGTGGCCAGGCGGTCTGAGAGATCATCTCCGATCGATCGGACCGGACCAATGGCAAAAAACCCGTCATATTGCTGATGGGGAAAAAGCAAAATTTCATTTTCCTTTTCTTTCATATTAATCTCAGAAGTTCGCCAGGATCATCTTATAGACTATCCTTTCTTATCTATGCCACTTGCTAGGCATACCCGGGTCAGATAGAGACCCTAAAAAATTAGTGCCCATATAGGGTAAAGTTGACTAGAAACGGGCAAGAGCCTTGAGGGCTAACCCAAAAGCCTGGCTAGATAAGTCGAAGTCGACTCTACTCCTATTTTCATAAAATTCGACTATTTGTCTAGTTAGCCTACTCGGATTCATCCGTTTTATGTGTCCGTAAAATTTAAGTCTTCTTTTTCTCACATATCGCTATGTATATCTGAGTATTGTTTGATCTCTTGGTATTCCCGATGTCGGTATGTTGTGGCTATTTATTTGTTTGGGGCCTAGGATTTTTCTTTCCTTCTTTTCAATGTCCTCGATGTCCCTCTTTCTATTCAAAATGAGCGTTTCTGCAGCATATAGACATTCTGGCTTAATAATTGTGTTGTAATGTCTCAGTTTTATGTTTTTAGATAGGCACTTTTTGTTATAAATATTTTGTGTAAGCCTTAATGCCGTTTCCATTTTTTGACATCTATCCTTATTGGCCGCTTTTTCCAATCCATTTTCCATGATTATTTCACCCAAATATTTGAATTGAGAGACTCGTCTGATGTTACCATATTTTGTTTTTAGAAATGGCGTTCTTAGTCTGTTGCAGGTCATGTTAGCTTATGGCGTGCTTAGTCTGTTTCCTTTAGGATTTCAATCTGTATCTGTGCCCTTAATATATCTTGAGCTAAAATTGCTAGATCATCAGCAGATGCCAGACAATCAGTATTGATGTTGGTTCTCCCCAGTTTAATGGGCTGGTCAACATTCAGGGCCAACTTATTTTTTTTCACGCCACTCCTATATTATTTTTTCTAGAACACAGTTAAATAGGAGTGGCGAGAGTCCTCCATCCCCTCGTCTCACTCCAGTTTTAATTTCGAAGGGCTCTGAGAGATGTCAACCATGAATTTTACTTTTAACCTTGTGTTAGTTAACGTTGCTTTAATAATCCCCAGCGTTTTTTCAGAGATCTGGTCCTTGTTCTTTCGGAAGATTCGGAATAAAGATTCGCGGTCAATAGAGTCTCATGCTTTTTTGAAATCCACAAATGTACAGACGAGATTTTTATTGTACAGTTCTTGATGTCTTAGAATCAACTTTAGATTCAGGATCTGTTCAGGGCTGGATCTGCCCCCCGGTCGAAAACCTGGTTGATATTCACCAATGTTAGGTTCTAACTGTCCCTGTGCTCTGTCTAGTAGACATTGAGATAGAATCTTGTAACAAACTGGGAGAAGAAATATCCCTCTATAGTTGTTTACATCCGTTCTATGTCCTTTCCTATGTAGTAGATAGATTAGAGCTTCTTTCCAATCTTCCGGAATCCGTTCGGTTCGCCTAACTTCTCGTAGAATTTTGGTTATTTCCTTGATTGTGTACCTGGGGACCAGCGGATTTCAAAAGTTCAGCAGTGATTCCATCTTCTCCAGAAGCTTTGTCATTTTTAAGCCGCTCGATTTGCCTAATTATTTCATCTTCTTTCGGTGGTAATGAATCTGGGTTTGTTTGTTTAGGGTTTAGTGTTGCTAATTTGTTTAAGGGCTCAGGACAGTTTACTATTTGTTCTAAATATTTCGCTAGTTCTTTGCAATTGTCTTGGTTATTTAGAGCTGATTGTCCGTTTTCATTTTGGAAGCAAAGACTTTGCGGTTGATAGCCTATTAATTTAGTTTTAAATGTTTTATAAAAGTTTCGGGTGTTAGTTTTTTGGAAATCTTTTTCTATTTCAATAAGTTGATTGTTTTCATATTTTCTTTTAGTTTCTCTAACTAGCTTCGATGTTTCTTTTCTTACTTCCAAAAAGATGTTATAGTTTATAACTGTCTTTTGACTGTTCCAATCTTTGAATGTTTTACTTCGGCTTAATACTCCTTGCTCGCAAACTTCATCCCACCACGGATGTTTTCTACGTTTTTGTAAAGGGACCAACTTTAAGGCTGTTTTAATAATTTTTTGTTTCAATTCTTGCCAGTTCTGTGCTGGTTGTTTATCTAGCTCTTCTGTTAGGGCTGGTTTTATTTTCGTTGGGTCAAACTTTGGTATTAGCAGCCTCTTTTGAATAAGTTTTCGAGGTTTTCAGCTAAGTTTGATACTAGTCAGGTGGTGATCCGTGTCTATATTTGCTCCTTTATCGACTCGAACGTTCAAAATCTCTTTATAATTGGGGTACGAATTGGCAACATGGTCATTTTGAAATTCATCCATGTACGTGTTTGGGCACATCCATGTCTTTTGTTTTGTTATTTTCTTCTTAAATTGTGTTGACATCCTTCTTAGATTAAACTGCGAACATAGTTCAACCAATTTTCTACCATTATGGTTGGCCCATTTATGAGTTGGAAAACTGCCGACAGTTTTCCTTCCTGTACTTTTTTCTTTCCCTAGTTGGGCGGCGTTGAAATCACCCGATAGGATTTTTACATGGTTGGTAGGAAATTTAGAGATAGTCTTTTCCAGAATTTCCCAGGACTTATTTACTTTTTCAAGATTAGATTTATTTTCTTCGTTAACCGGGAGGTGTGCATTGATTAATGTATAGTTTTTGTTAGCACATTTGAGGATAGTGTCATAAGTCGATTATTTACTTAGCCCGGACGCCCCAGAATCCGAAAGTCCGGTTGGCAGAGGATTGTCTACCTCCTGGGGTAATTTTGTAATTACTAGAACGATTCATCTTGTACTTTGAATTAAAGGTTTGAACCATGACGGTTCAGAGGTTAAGACTGGAGGGGGTTAGTTCCAGAATTTAAATATCAGCCGCACCACTGGTGAACAGACGCTGACCATTCAACCGCTTGATACAAGTCAGACGCTAAGTGGATTTTGTTTTTTTTTTGTGCCTTGGTTCGGGGCTGCTTATTTTGAGATATTCGCAGCTGTCCATTAATATCTAATGGAACTTTCACTATCCACCACCCGTGACCCGTCCAGTATCTTAGGCTGGATATATATATATATATATATATATATATATATATATATATATATATATATATATATATATATATATATATATGTATATATATGTATATATATATATATATATATATATATATATATATATATATATATATATATATATATTTGTATATATATATATATATATATATATATATATATATATATATATATATATATATATATATATATATGTATATATATACGTATATACATACGTATATATATAAATATATATATATATATATATATATATATATATATATATATATATATATATATATATATATATATATATATATATATATATATATATATATATATACATATATACATATATTATATTTACACACTTTTTTTATATATATATATGTATAAACACATAAATATACAAACACATACAAATATATATAATTACAAAATCTCACATATATGATGTATCGATCGTTTTTGCCGAACGTTTTCCAATCGGTCGGTGTTGCTTGTAAATCAGGGTCGTGCCGTCGTTCGCGGATCGACGCCGGATTTAAGATTCCGCCGCCTCATGTGGTGATCCGAGGTTCGAGCGGCGAGTCAAGTCGTCTGTTCGGATACACAATCGGGTCCCTCTAATGTGGTGATTTTTACTACACACAGCGAGATCGTGAATTCGGCGGACCGTTAAATTTTTACGTGTCACGATTCATATGCGATCGGTTGTATTTTGTGTTGACATTTTCGCATGTTCCTTATATAATAATGCGTTCATGCGAAAAGTCTGTAACAATAACGTACACGTGCGGTAACTCTCAGCTTTCCGAGCGAGTTTTCTAACACGAAACGCTTCTCGTACGAGTTTCCCTTGTCGCTTTCAATCTAGCGAAGTGGTTCGGAGAGAATGTTTCGAGGTTTTATTGATGCCGAACGACGATATATCTTATGTATGGTCGTATCGGTTGTGCTCGGTTGGTCGTTTGCATCGATTTTTTTTTTGATTTATTATACAAACTACGTTTTTGATATTATTTCGTTCTACGAGTACGACGACGGGGAGTAGTGCTGTTGTCTTCGAACGTACCTTTGTCGTTGCTGCCGCCGCCGCCGCCGCCCGATGTAATAAATCGTGTGACGGCATGACGCGCGGTGACGCAGACGATAAAATTAATGACGATCGATAGCGCAGCAGCAATACACTCCGACGGCTACATCTCACACACGAATAAATATATAAAAACGGTGGTAGTTGTTTAAGACAAATAATAATAGTAATAATAATAATTAAAAAAAAGAACCGATGATACGACACAAGACACTAATTATAATGCAAGAGCGTGGCGTCTTGACCGGTTTTTCCGTCGTCTCGACGCACACTCGTCGTCGTCATCGAGAAAGTCGTCACGTTTCTCGTACCTACGCACGCACGCACGCAATCGCCCACCGATCCATACAGACCACGACGCACCGTTGTGCGCCGCCGCCTGCCTGGAGGAGGAGGGTGGTAAAAACGAGCGAGCGACGGCGAAACGAACGACACTCGACGTGCGGACAACAGCAGCAGCAGCAGCAGCAATTGCAGCTCGCGCGCACAGTTCCCTGGTTGATCCTGCCAGTAGTCATATGCTTGTCTCAAAGATTAAGCCATGCATGTCTCAGTACAAGCCGAATTAAGGTGAAACCGCGAAAGGCTCATTAAATCAGTTATGGTTCCTTAGATCGTACCCACAATTACTTGGATAACTGTGGTAATTCTAGAGCTAATACATGCAAACAGAGCTCCGACCAGAGATGGAAGGAGTGCTTTTATTAGATCAAAACCAATCGGTGGCGGGTTCGCGCTCGTCATCGTACAACTTGGTGACTCTGAATAACTTTACGCTGATCGCACGGTCTCGCACCGGCGACGCATCTTTCAAATGTCTGCCTTATCAACTGTCGATGGTAGGTTCTGCGCCTACCATGGTCGTAACGGGTAACGGGGAATCAGGGTTCGATTCCGGAGAGGGAGCCTGAGAAACGGCTACCACATCCAAGGAAGGCAGCAGGCGCGCAAATTACCCACTCCCGGCACGGGGAGGTAGTGACGAAAAATAACGATACGGGACTCATCCGAGGCCCCGTAATCGGAATGAGTACACTCTAAACCCTTTAACGAGGATCAATTGGAGGGCCAGTCTGGTGCCAGCAGCCGCGGTAATTCCAGCTCCAATAGCGTATATTAAAGTTGTTGCGGTTAAAAAGCTCGTAGTCGAATTTGTGTCTCGCGCCGCCGGTTCATCGTCCGCGGTGTTAACTGGCGTTTCGCGAGACGTCCTGCCGGTGGGCTTAGTCGGTTGCCGTCTGTTCGGGCGTGCGCCTCGCGGCGTGCGTTCGTTGGCGGTTTAACGGCGGCCCAAATCAATCCTGCCGCGGTGCTCTTCACTGAGTGTCGAGGTGGGCCGGCACGTTTACTTTGAACAAATTAGAGTGCTTAAAGCAGGCTAAAATTTCGCCTGAATACTGTATGCATGGAATAATGGAATAGGACCTCGGTTCTATTTTGTTGGTTTTCGGAACCCCGAGGTAATGATTAATAGGAACGGATGGGGGCATTCGTATTGCGACGTTAGAGGTGAAATTCTTGGATCGTCGCAAGACGAACGGAAGCGAAAGCATTTGCCAAAAACGCTTTCATTGATCAAGAACGAAAGTTAGAGGTTCGAAGGCGATCAGATACCGCCCTAGTTCTAACCTTAAACGATGCCAGCTAGCGATCCGTCGACGTTCCTCCGATGACTCGACGGGCAGCTTCCGGGAAACCAAAGCTTTTGGGTTCCGGGGGAAGTATGGTTGCAAAGCTGAAACTTAAAGGAA
This sequence comes from Cosmopolites sordidus, assembly GCA_031761425.1. NCBI lineage: Eukaryota > Metazoa > Arthropoda > Insecta > Coleoptera > Curculionidae > Cosmopolites > Cosmopolites sordidus. The sequence goes on along the minus strand of JARFXV010002706.1, from coordinate 1,058 downwards.
TTGACGGAAGGGCACCACCAGGAGTGGAGCCTGCGGCTTAATTTGACTCAACACGGGAAACCTCACCAGGCCCGGACACCGGAAGGATTGACAGATTGAGAGCTCTTTCTTGATTCGGTGGGTGGTGGTGCATGGCCGTTCTTAGTTGGTGGAGCGATTTGTCTGGTTAATTCCGATAACGAACGAGACTCTAGCCTGCTAACTAGGCGCTTTTTGACATCGCAAAGGCCCGCCGTACGTGCGGGGTCCTCACGGGCTCCGCCGTTCGCGCGCGGTTTTTACTGTCGGCGTACAAACATTTCTTCTTAGAGGGACAGGCGGCTTCTAGCCGCACGAGATTGAGCAATAACAGGTCTGTGATGCCCTTAGATGTTCTGGGCCGCACGCGCGCTACACTGAAGGAATCAGCGTGTCTTCCCTGGCCGAGCGGCCCGGGTAACCCGCTGAACCTCCTTCGTGCTAGGGATTGGGGCTTGCAATTGTTCCCCATGAACGAGGAATTCCCAGTAAGCGCGAGTCATAAGCTCGCGTTGATTACGTCCCTGCCCTTTGTACACACCGCCCGTCGCTACTACCGATTGAATGATTTAGTGAGGTCTTCGGATCGACACGCGATGGCGCTTCGGTGTCGTCGATGTGTAAGAAAAGATGACCAAACTTGATCATTTAGAGGAAGTAAAAGTCGTAACAAGGTTTCCGTAGGTGAACCTGCGGAAGGATCATTACAGTGATCGATTGCCGTCATCTGACGCGCGATTAAGAACACGTCTGTAATTATTCTCTCGAATAATTCGAACTATCTTTTATTTTATTAAGAGACACAAGGGAACGACAACTTTGACGATCCTCGACGAACGACAGCAGCTCGTATCGCTCGTTGGTGCGTGCAAGACGAAAACGGAAAAAAGAATTTGTATCGGGTACCTAGATTTATGTTTCTACGCTAGCTAGCTAGCTAGCTCGCTCGCTCACTCGCCCACTCACTATCTATCTGGAAAGTGAGTGAGTGAGTGAGTGAGTGAGTGAGTGAGCGAGTCAGCCAGAGTACGAAAATAAGG
>JARFXV010002705.1:0-23130 GCA_031761425.1 Cosmopolites sordidus | reverse complement strand
AGTTTTGATTGAAAATTTTTATGTTAGATACATCACACTTCATGCTGGCGGTGAAGATGGACTTATTGAGGGTGCAGAGACCATATTGCCGTCAAAAATGAGCTTACTGATTATCATGGTTAAAAGAATCAAAAAAATTCTTGAAATGGTTTATTAAAAAACTTAAGTGAGCAAATATTATCATAGCACGCTATTAAACAAATAGATACAAAATAGCTCGTGGACTAAAGCTGCCATTCAAGATTGATTAACTAATAATAATATAGCATTTTCAATTCAAATGTTTAAAACTGAACTATTAAGAATTGCAGTAGAGTACGTACCACAACCAAATTTATTATTTTGATATATTTCCTATGTAGATACTTTTCAGAAATAAACCAGCACGGAAAAATTTAATAGACAACTTTGCAGAACAATATGGGCACAAAGTTTTATGTATTCCTCCATACCACTTCAATTTCAATCCAATTGCACTTACATGGGGAATTGTGAAAAATTACTATAATAAACATGTGGCATGAGGCATTTCACAGTGTGTGAATCCTGAGATATGAAAGAATATAATCAAGCATACAGAAAATTAAATGGTATGACAGAGAGCATATACTTGTATGAAAAGAAGTTATTCCGTTAATTATAAATACTGCAGATGATAACAGTGATTCCAGCCAGTAGCATATTATATATCAATAATTGTCATTGGTAATTATATAATATTTTTATTTTATTAACCATTCAAATATTAAAAAATGTCGATAGTTTTGAAGAAATAAACCGTTTTTGAACGAAGCATTTTACATCTGCTGAATTTATCTAGAGGTACTAAATCGACGACACTTGCAAGACTTTAAACATTTATTATATGTTTTTTAGTTACTTGGTAATTTACATTTAATTTAGAATTGATTGTTTTAATTGTTATTAAAGTTTAGATTGTAAAAATGATTCGCTAAAGTAAGGTTATGATATTTAATCACAATCTGGCAACAGGGCCAAAGAATATTAACGTATAGATATATACGTCAATATTCTTTGACAGGGCAGTCAAAATGTTGATCATGTGCTTTTAATGACGTGCAACTGCTTTTATTTTGTACTACTGCTGCAGTTATCGAAAAGTGTCAAGTTATCTCAGAAAACCCCGCCTCCCACTAAGAATTAAAAAAAGCGCTTTTTATGGACAAAAGACTGTTAATTTCAAAAAAATTAAAGTGTGCTTCAAAAAAAACACCAATTTACTATTTTTTATTTATAAAAATGACACCACTACCCTCTAGATTAAAGTTTTTATTTCAAACCGCTTGAAAATTATTAAAAAAATTCAAATTTAATTTTAGAGCTTTGCAAGGTCATGTCTCTATAATTACACCCAATCAATCGAAAGTTAATTAAAGAAAATCATCATTTGCAGTTCTTATTACCGCATTAGGTTTTACCTGTATACCAGTAATGATCGTTATAAAATATGTACTTGGAACTTAGATTTTAATTACGCCGTATAATACAAAACGTTAATCAACAAATAAGTTTATGTATTAATAAGTTTACTATTTTAATAACGAAAATTTATTACAGAATTAATTTAAAACCGTAAATGTTAATTTTTGAATAAAAGCACTGAATACTTTTCAACTGAAAGTTTAGTTTCATTTTATTTTGTTCTTTCTTATATGGGCATATATCTAAATAATGCTATATGTAATAATACTAGTTCGTTATTATTTATATAACCACCATAAAAAAATTGACTACAAAAAAGGTAAACAATGCCTTCTATTTTACATTGACATAAACGTACTGCAAAAGGCCATCGACACAAAAAGAAGATTTGGCGCCTGTGCATTTCAAATCTGCCCGATATCGTGATTCTAAATGTTCGCGTCCCTATATTTGGTAATGAAATAACCGATAGAAAAATCAAGTTTTGTACACATTTTCAAATATCAAGCTGAATTACTTACTCGTTTGGGGACCAAGCGACGCACAACACAACGAAAACAAAACATTTTACAATTTTACTTGTGAAAATTCGGGAAATATTGCGAGCCGACGAATAAATCGTCTTCCGGGACGACCTTCAACTCGCAATTGAGGACCAAAGATAGTCGCACAGTTAGCTTGGTCTTAAACGAATCTATCCGAGACGGATATTTCAAGCTACGAACGTTGACGATTCTTGAAAAACATTGTTTAATGGTCGGTTTTTTTTTATATCAAAACATAAAAAACCTTGATATTTGATATCGATGAATTTAACATTTTTAAATGAAAATATTAAACATTATTTTAAAGAAAGGCCGTAATACAAAAAAGCCGTAAAATATAAAAATGCCAGGTCTTGAAATAGATTTAGAACATTAATTTTATTCGATATTAAAACTGATATTGACTTCTCTCTCGTTCCATGTTTTCATATTAAAAATGCCGATGTTGCATTAAAAATGCCGATGTGCCGAAGGAATCATGTGGAGAAGTTGAAACCTATAATAGGGTATCTCCTTTCTGTAGGACAGTAATTTCCAAATGGAGAAACGCAGACTAGTGCAAAAGGAGGCGCGAAAACTTTAACAAAAATGTAATTTTCATAACATAAGATACATAAATAAAAAAATAAATACAGTGGGGGACAAAAGTATTGGCAAACTATGTATTTCATATGAAAATTATATTCCTCTAAAATATAAACTTAAGTAACTTCATATTAAATTTTTATGTATTGCATATCAATCTATAAAAAAAAGATTAAAATTTTTTAAACAGAACAAAAAAATACACAAATTAGATTCAACCTTTCAGAATAGGTGGATAAAAGTATTGGCACAATATATACAAAATATATGTTTAAAACAACTAATACTTCACAGGGAGACCTTCCCCTTTTGTTTTCAGTAGGTCTTATCTTCATTGAATATTATTCCATTCCTGCAGAAGTATTTCTTTAAGTTATTTACATGAAATGTAACTTTTTCTGACCCGGTTGTCTAATTCGCCCCAAAGATTCTCAATAGTGTTGATGTCAGAAGACTGTGGATGTGTATTTAGAGAATGTGGTACATTGTTGACTATCCACTATTGCACTCTATATACACTGTATGCTTTGGATTTTTATTTTTTTTTTAAGTTCTCTCTTTTTAAACTCTCTTTTTTTGTTTAACGCTGTTAGTGTTTTAACTCCATTTCCATGTTCGGCTTTCTCCATACATGCACATTATTGCTTATTAGTTTCTTCTGTTAGCATGGAAGCAATTTCAGAAGCTGAAGTATGAGTTTTTTTATTTCGTTAACTATTTTTCTTTGTTGTTTCTCCAACAGTTTTGACGGGCGTCCGATTCTCGGTTTATTTTTTAAATTGTCAGCATATTCAAATCTATTTATGACATGACGACAACAATTTAAAGGCTGAATAACAACTAAACCACAACAAAAGTAATAGTTTAGAATATTTTATTAGTACAACAGTCAACAACAATTTTTGTACCCTTTCTAAGTAAAACATTTGTGTAAAACATGTGCTAATACTTTTGCCTAGCTATTCTGAAAGAGATTAAATCCAACTTCTGTATATTTTCTTGCTCTGTTAAAAAGTTTTATTTTGTTAAAAAAAATAGGATGGGTATGTAATCCATAAAAATATAACAAGTTACTTGTGGTTAGCATCATATTTTTTAAGTGTGATAATCATCTCGAGTTTCGAGCCAAATAAAGAACATTTGCGACACGTACTGAATTTCTTGTCCAATAAAAATAAAAACGCGATTAAAAACAGTCGTATATTTGTGGAAAGTTCGGTGATAATGTCCCAATGCAAGACGCTTGTCGAAGGATTGGTTTAGACTATTCAAAAGTGGTGATTTCGACTTGAAACACAAAGAACGCCGAGGCGAAAGGAAAAAAATTGAAGATGCCGAATTGCAAGCATTATTGGAAGAAGACAATGTGCAAACAAATTGCAGAGAAGTTGAATGTTAGTCGCCGAACCGTTTGTGAAGTTCTGCATTCCATGGGAAAAGCCCAGAAGGCAGGAAAATAGGTACCACATCAGCTGAACAGTGTCCGAAGTTTTGCTTTCTCGGCATGAAAGAAATACTTTTTTGCATCGGATCGTGACTGGAGTCGAAAAATGGATACATTTCGAGAAACCGAAATGCAGAGAATCATGCAGACAACCATAAACATCGACCACAAGACCGAATCGCTTTGAAATAAAGACAACGCTGTGCCTTTGAGCGTCTGAAATCAGGTGAACCAGTTAATACCGTTCACTGCCATCAACAAATGATCAACTTGAATCATGCATTGATCGAAAAGCGACAAGAATGGGCTGCAAGACACGGAAAATTATTTTTTCGGGATTCTCTTGCCCCGACCGTACTCACCAGACTTGGCCCCTTCCGACTCCCACGTGTTTTCATCGATGTCTCACGCGCTTCTACAATTACGGATATGTCGAAAAATAGCTTTATGATAGTTTCTCGAATTTAGTTGATGAAAATGATAACGAAGAGGCAAAATATTATTTAAGAATAATAACTTTATTTTTAAACTTGCCCATGCAGGTGACATATTTGCAGAATTTCATGTTTTGAATAACTTCATGCGAGGGCCTTACTGATTAAAAAAAAAACAAAGTGAAACTACTCACGAAAAAATGGAATTATAGAAATCAAATTTACAAAAAATTAAGTTCGACATGTCTTCACTTTTAAATGATTTCTGCACTAAAGTAAAGATTAAAGCAAACAAAAATCTATTTAATCAACACCTGGATAGTTTGCTAATGCACTTTTCACATTACTGATAAATATTGAAAAGGAAAAATTCATAAATATCATGCGATACTTAATTGAAACAAAAATTTGATAGTAAAACTCTAGTTGAATTTTGATTGAATCGAATTAGATATAACATTTTCTCAAGCAAAGCAATGTAAGTACTGCTGCCATTCGTAAACATATATTTAAGCGAAACGTAATTTCCTGCATTAGCTGCAATCCAATTATTGAGCCCATTTGATAGTAGAAAAAGAGCTGCATTTCATTTTCTGTATGCTTGATCGTATTCTTCCATATCTTAGGAGTAATAGTGGGAAGTGCCTCACGCCACATGTTTATACGGTCTTGTGGTGTATTACCATCTCTACCCATGTGTTTATTATAGTAATTTTTTTGCAATTCGCCATATTAGTTTAATTGGGTTGAAAATGCAGTGCTATGAGGAAATACACAAACCTTTTGCTTGTATTGTTCTGCTAAATTGTCTACTAAATATTTCTGTGCTTCCTGAAAATGAAAATTAAACTGCGAGTGCTTATGTATAAACTACATATGGGATTGTGAATAATCTGTTCTGCAATTCTTCGGTTATGAATACCTACAGTGTTTATACATGATATAATTGGTGTCACGAATAGGACTTGTGTCCAAAGTTGCAGTATTGGTAACTCTTTTAGTAGAACTACGCTTTTTAGGCGATTTTAAAACTTTGTTTTCCATCTTTTGTGAAACAGGACTAAAAGCGTACATATTCAACCTTAAGGCTTCTGCAACACGGTAAAAAATTACTCTGGTTTCTATAATATATTATGACAAAATAAAAATATCCATTAGCAATTAACTTACAACATACCTTAATAACATACCTCTGAACAACCGCAAAGGATAACAACGGACCATTATTATCTTGTTCAAAATATATCAAAGATGCTACTAACTTTTGACAACTATTAAAGTGATTTGGCATTTTGCAGGTGCGACTCTGACAATTATAACATCACGGTAGTTCTTAAACGTTCAGATTTGTACAAGTCGGTACAAAACTAAAATAGTTCGAAGTTATCGATGACGCTATTGAAGAACAGCAGAAATACCACTAAATAAATTAAATAATAAAATAATCAAATGCAAACACAAAACACAAAACTGAGACATTACAACCCAGTTATTAAGCCAGAATGTCTCTATGGCGCAGAAACGCTCATTTTGAATAGAAAGAAAGACATCGAGGAGATTGATAAGAGAGAAAGAAAAATCATAAGAAAAATCTTAGGCCCCAAACAAATAAATAGCACAACATACCGACTTCGAGAAAACCAAGAAATCAAACAATACACAGATATACATAGCGGTATGAGAAAAAAAGAAGTTTTACGCACACATAAAACGGATGAATCCGAGTAGGCTAACAAGACAAATAGTTGAATTTTATGAAAATAGGAGTAGAGCTAAAGTAGAAATAAACCGTAAGTAAATGGATTGCTGCAATTAAAGCGGACCTAAGATCAGCAAATATTACATAAATTTAAATTCAGGATAGAAATTGTTTCAGACACAAGGTTAACGTTTGGGAGGTTGGCCAGAAAGAAAAATGTAGGAAGACCGGAACAACTTGGTCTGACGAAAGGAAAAAAGCTCATAGTGGAAGAATTAAATCAGTATGGGCGCAAAGGAAGGCTAACAACAATAAAAGCCTCTAACCAGGGCCCATACGTGAATAATAATAATAACAAATGGAATGTACTCAATAAATTTCAAATTTAGAGCTGGATTCGGTTGCCAACAATATGTGATGTCGAGTTTCAAATTTTTCTTGTTGATATTTGAGTTGATGAGTTCCACCTGTTAAATACCATATCATTTAAATAGTTGTTGTCAAGAGTTTGTAGCATCTCTGATACACTATTCTGAACAAGAATAATAAACAAGAAGTTAATTGGTAATAATTGAATATGTTTAGTTTAAGTCTTTAATTTTAGTTTAAAAATCGCCTAGAAAGCGTAGTTTCACTGAAAGGGTTATCAATACTGCACCTTTGGATACAAGTTCTAGTCGTGACACCATTTATATCATGTTTTTTACATAGGCACTCACAGTTTTATTTTCATTTTCGGAACACCATGTAACTTTGAAGTCCTTAAATGAGCAATTAAAAGAGGAACAACAGTTATGGATGATACTATGTCATTGTGCAATGTATTGAAAGACGTAGGTTTTAAATGGAAAAAAGATGATCCTAGACGAGGCCTTATGGAACTTCCCAATGTTGCCCTAAAATTTATAGATCTTTTGGGAAGTTATATGAAGGAAAGAAAAAAGCCTTGTACAAATTTGTCCTCTTAGATGAAACCTGGATTTTTCAAAATGATACTGTAAGTCATTCATGGCAAGATAATAATAAGATGAATGTAAAAACCACCAAAGTTGATGGTAAAAAGTAAGTTACACAAATATGCAAAAAATGTGAAAAGTTTTGATTGAAAAATTTTATTTTAGATACATCACACTTCATGCTGGCGGTGAAGATGGACTTATTGAGGGTGCAGAGACCAATATTGTCATCAAAAAATGAGCTTACTGATTATCCTGGTTAAAAGAATCAAAAAAATTCTTGAAATGGTTTATTAAAAAACTTAAGTGAGCAAATATTATCATAGCACGCTATTAAACAAGATACAAAATAGCTCATGGACTAAAGCTGCCATTCAAGATTAGTTAACTAATAATAATATAGCATTTTCAATCCAAATGTTTAAAACTGAACTATTAACAATTGCAATAGAGTACGTACCACAACCAAATTTATTATTTTGATATATTTCCTATGTGGATACTTTTCAGAAATAAACGAGCACGGAAAAATTTAATAGACAACTTAGCAGAACAATATGGGCACAAAGTTTTATGTATTCCCCCATACCACTGCAATTTCAATCCAATTGAACTTACATGGGGAATTGTGAAAAATTACTATAATGAACACATGGGTAGAAATGGTAATACTCAGCAAGACTGTATAAACATGTGGTGTGCGGCACCTCACAGTGTGTGAATCCTGAGATATGAAAGAATACGATCAAGCATACAGACAATTAGATGGTATGACAGAGAGCATATACTTGTTTGAAAAGAAGTTCTTCCGTTAATTATAAATACTGCAGATGATAACAGTGATTCCAGCCAGTAGCATATTATATATCAATAAATGTCATTGGTAATTATATAACATATTTATTTTATTAACCATTCAAATATTAAAAAATGTCGATAGTTTTGAATAAATTAACCGTTTTTGAACGAAGCCTTTTACATCTGCTGAATCTATTTAGAGGTACTAAATCGAGGACACTTACAAGACTTTAAACATTTATTATATATATTTTTAGTTACTTAGTAATTTGCATTTAATTTAGAATTGATTGTTTTAATTGTTATTCAAGTTTAAATTGTAAAAATGATTCACTAAAGTAAGCTGAATAACAACTAAACCACAACAAAAGTAATAGTTTAGAATATTTTATTAGTACAACAGTCCACATATGCACAAATTTTATAATTTCTTTGTATTTCTGTATCCTTTCTAAGTAAAACATTTTAACTGTGCCAATACTTTTGCCTAGATATTCTGAAAGAGATTAAATCCAACTTCTGTATATTTTCTTGCTATATTAAAAAGTCTTATTTTGTTAAAAAAAAAATAGGATGGGTATGTAATCCATAAAAAATATAACAAGTTACTTGTGGTTAGCATCATATTTTTTGTGATAAACATGTCGAGTTTCGAGCCAAATAAAGAACATTTGCGACACGTACCGATTTTCTTGTCCAATAAAAATAAAAACGCGATTAAAAACCGTCATATAAACTTTCGGAAACTTACGGTGACAGTGTCCCAATGCAAGACGCTTGTGGGCGTTGGTTTAGACGATTCAATAGTGGTGATTTCAACTTGAAACACAAAAAACGCGGAGGAGAAAGAAAAAAAAATGAAGATGCCGAATTGCAAGCATTATTGGAATAAGACAATATGCAAACAAATGGCATAGAAGTTGAGTGTGAGTCGCCGACCGTTTGTGATGTTCTGCATTCCAATTCCATGGGAAAGGTTCAGAAGGCAGGAAAATAGCAAAGTTTTGCTTTCTCGACTTGAAAGAAAGACCTTTTTTGCCTCGGATCATGACAATGGATATATTTCGAGAAACCGAAATGCAGAAAATCATGGCTTGACCAAGGACAACCATAAACATCGACCACAAGACCGAATCGCTTTGAAATAAAGGCAACGCTGTGCATTTGGTGGGATCAGAAGGGTGTCGTATACCATGAGTGGCTGAAATCAGGCGAAACGGTTGATACCGTTCATTACCGTCGTCAACAAATGATTAAGTTGAACCATGCATTGATCGAAAAGCTATGAGAATAGGCTGCAAGATACAGAAAATGATTTTTTCCAGCACGACAACGCCCCATCACACACAGCGAAAGTGGTCAGAGACACCATTTCTCCACTTGACTGGAAAATCTTACCGCACCCGCCGTACTCACCAGACTTGCTCGTATTGTTAAACGTGTTTTTTAAAACATTTAAAAAAGTATTAACCGCCACACCTGGCTAAAACACTCCTTTAAAATTAGATTATTTGCAAAGTTGTTTGAAGATATGAAAGCTACCATAAGTACTAGTACTGGGCTGGGCGCTGGATACCTCGTGCAAAAATTATTCACATCGTGTTTGAACTTAAAGAGATTGCAATGATTATTGACGAAAATCAATTCTTCTATTGGAACCTTCGATGTTAAACACTAAATTCGAATAGATTACCACTAAACATCAAATCACTTTTATAAAACTTCTCAGTGCGCGTTTCGCCAACCATGTTAGCATCATCAGGAGATTGAATCATCTTCCTCACTCCGGATAATGTTAACATGGTTAGCGAAACGTGCGTCGAGAGGCTTTATCAAAGTTATTTGGTGTTTAGTGGTAATCTCTTCGAATTTAGTTGATGAAAATGATAACGAAGAGGCAATATATTATTTAGGAACAATAACTTTATTCTTAAACTTGCTTATGTAGGTGACATATTTGCAGAATTTAATGTTTTGAATAACTTCATGCGAGGACCTCACTGATTTAAAAAAACAAAGTGAAATTAGTCATGAAACAAATGGAATTATAGAAATCAAATTTACAAAAAATTAAGTTCGACATGTTTCCACTTTTAAATGATTTCTGCACAAAAGTAAAGATTAAAGCAAACAAAAATCTATTTAATCAACACCTGGATAGTTTGCTAACGCACTTTTCACATTACTGATAAATAATGAAAAGGAAAAATTCATAAATATCATGCGATACTTGATTGAAACAAAAATTTGATAGCAAAACTCTAGTTGAATTTTGAGTGAATCGAATTAAATATAACATTTTCTGCCATTTGTTACCATATATTTAAGCGAAACGTAATTTCCTGCATTAGTTGCAATCCAATTATTGAGCCCATTTAATAGTAGAAAAAGAGCTGCAAATGGCACTCTCCTTCATTACATCTAGATTTGGTAAACTTTATATTAATAAACAAGCACACCAAGTGGCTGGAATCACTGCTATTATCCACAGTATTCACAGTATATTATACATTTCATGATTTCACTTTCTGGGGGGAAGTATCTCACGCCACATGTTTATACAGTCTTGTGGTGTTGCAATTTTTTGCAATTCCCCATATAAGTTTAATTGGCTTGAAAATGCAGTGGTATGAGCGAATACCTAAACCTTTGTGCTTGAATTGTTCTGCTAAATTGTCTTGTAAATGAAAATTAAACTGTGAGTAATTACACTACAAATTATATATGGATGGTCGCACGAATAGAACTTGTATCCAAAGCTGCAGTATTGGTAATCCTTTTACAACAACTACGCTTTTTAGGCGATTTTAAAACTTATTTTTCATCTTTTGTGAAACAGTACTAACAGTGGACATACTCAAACTTAAGGCCGCTGCAACACGCTAAAAAAAGTATCAAACTAAAAATATCCAATTATTAGCAATTAACTTAACATTCCTCTGAACAACCGCAAAGTATAACAACGGACCATTATTGTCTCGTTCTTGTTCAAAATATTATATCAAAAATGCTACTAACTTTTGACAATAACTATTTAAGTGATTTGGCAGTTTGCAGGTACGACTCTGACAATTATAACACTGGTAGTTCTTAAAAGAAATGTTTTCTATGGTAAGGTAAAAAATCAAAGTAAACGTTCTGATTTGTACAAGCCGGTAAAAACTAAAAATAATTCGAAGTTATTGATGGCGCGAAGAACACCAGAAATACCACTACATAAATTAAATAATAAAATAATTCAAAGTATTCAATAAATTTCAAATTTAGAGCTGGATTCGGTTGGCAACATATGTGATGTCCTCGAATTTCAAATTTTTCTTGTTTATATTTAATTGTCAGAGTTGCACCTGTAAAATGCCATATCATTTAAATAGTCGTTATCAAGAGTTCTCTGATGCACTATTTTGAATAAGAACGAAATAATAATGGTCCATTGTTACTCTTTGCGGCTGTTAGAGAGGTATGTTAAGTTACTTGTACTGTGTTACTATGTATAATTGTTACTGTGTTAACTTAATACTGCAGCCTTGGATACAACTTCTAGTCGTTACACCATTTATATCCTAAGAATCGAAGAAAAGACCCTTTAAAAGTTCTTAAACCCATATGTAGTTTATACATAGGCACTCACAGTTTAATTTTCATTTTCAGAACAGCTGCTATTCAAGATTGATTAACTAATAATAATATAGCATTTTCAATTCAAATGTTTAAAACTGAACTATTAAGAATTGCAGTAGAGTACGTACCACAACCAAATTTATTATTTTGATATATTTCCTATGTAGATACTTTTCAGAAATAAACCAGCATGGAAAAATTTAATAGACAACTTAGCAGAACAATATGGGAACAAAGTTTTATGTATTCCCCCATACCACTGCATTTTCAATCCAACTGAACTTACATGGGTAAAAAATTACTATAATAAACACATGGGTAGAAATGGTAATACACAGTAAGACCGTATAAACATGTGGTGTGAAGCACTTCACAGTGTGTGAATCCTGAGATATGAAAGAATACGATCAAGCATACAGACAATTAGATGGTATGACAGAGAACATATACTTGTTTGAAAAGAAGTTCTTCCGTTAATTATAAATACTGCTGATGGTAACAGTGATACCAGAAAACTACTGGTAGTTTTCAGATTCTGATTAATGAAAATATAAGTGCATGCAGATATTTCATTGTTTTTTCTGTTTTGTACTTGCATATTATATATCAATAAATGTCATTGGTAATTATATAATATTTTTATTTTATTAACCATTCAGATATTAAAAAATGTTGATAGTTTTGAATAAATTAACCGTTTTTGAGCGAGGCATTTTACATCTGCTGAATCTATCTAAAGGTACTAAATCGACAACACTTGCAAGACTTTGGCAACAGGGCCAAAGAATATTTACGTATAGATATATACGTCAATATTCTTTGACAGGGCAGTCAAAATGTTGATCATGTGCTTTTAATGACGTGCAACTGCTTTTATTTTGTAGGAACAATAGTTACTACTACTACCTCTGCTACTGTAGAGTTATCGAAAAGTGTCAAATTATCTCAAAAACCGTGCCCCTACTAAAAATTAAAAAAAAAGTGTTTTTTATGGACAAAAGACGTTAATTTCAAAAAAACTAAAGGGTGCTTCCAAAAAAACACCAATTTCCTATTTTTTATTTATAAAAATGACACCACTACCCTCTATCTACGCCACTTTAAAATATGCCTCCTAGCGACTTTTACTACACCTGCAAGATTAAAGTTTTTATTTCAAACCGTTTGAAAATTATTAAAAAATTTCAAATTTAATTTTAGAGCTTTGCAAGGTCATGTCTCTATAATTACATCCAATCAATCAAAAGTTAATTAAAGAAAATCATTATTTGCAGTGCTTATTACCGCATTAGGTTTTACCTCTATACCAGTAATGATCGTTATAAAATATGTACTTGGAACTTAGATTTTAATTACACTGTATAATACAAAAAGTTAATCAACAAATAAGTTTATGTATTAATAAGTTTGCTATTTCAATAACGAAAATTTAGTACAGAATTAATTTAAAACCGTAAATGTTAATTTTTGAATAAAAGCACTGAATACTTTCCAACAGAAAGTTTAGTTTCATTTCATTTTGTTCAATTTAGGAAAAATATTTATAAAATCATAGCTTTCCTTTACCTTCTTATAGGGGCATATATTTAAATAATGCTATATGTAATAATACTAGTTCGTTATTATTTATATAACCCCCATTAAAAAATTGACCACAAAAAAAAGGTAAACAATGCATTTCTATTTTAAATTGACATAAACGTACCGCAAAAGGCCATCGACACAAAAAGAAGAAGTTTTTGCGTCTGTGCATTTCAAACCTGTCCGATATCGTAATTCTAAATGTTCGCGTCGCTATATTTGGTAATGAAATAACCGATAGAAAAATCAAGTTTTGTAAACATTTTCAAATATCAAGCTTATTTACTTACTTGTTTGGGGACCAAGCGATGCACAACACAACGAAAACAAAAACTTTTACGATCTTACTTTTAAAAATTCGGGAAATATTGCGAGCCGACGAATAAATCATCATCCGGGACGACCTTCAACTCGCAATTGAGGACTAAAGATAGTCGCAAAGTTAGCTTCGTCTTAAGCGAATCTATCCGAGACAGATATTTCAAGCCACGAACGTTGCCGATTCTTGAAAAACCTTGTTTAATAGCCGGTTTTTTATATCAAAACATAAAAAAATCCTTGATATTTGATGCTGATGAATTTAACATTTTGAAATGGAAATATTAAGCATTATTTTAAGGAAAGGTTGTAATACAGAAAGACATACTAGAACTGATATTGACTTCTCTCTCGTTCCTTGTTTTGATATTAAAAATGCCGATGTTGGTAAACATAACTTGGCCTGCTAATAAAACTGGGTTCAAGAAAATATCATTTTCAGGGCATTTTTGAAGGAATCATGTGGAGAAGTTAAAACTTATAATATGGTATTTCCTTTCTGTAGGACAGTGATTTCCAAATTGAGAAACGCAGACTAGTGCAAAAGGAGGCGCGAAAACTTTAACAGAAATGTAATTTTCATAACATAAGATACATAAATAAAAAAATAAATACAGTGGGAGACAAAAGTATTGGCTAAAAATATTGATACTGATGAATTTAATATTTTGAAATAGAAATATTAAACATTATTTTAAGGAAAGGTTGTAATAAAGAAAGCCGTAAAATATAAAAATGCCACGTCTTGAAAAAGATTTAGAATATTATTTTCATTCCATACTAAAACTGATATTGACTTCTCTCTCGTTTTTTTGGTTTGATATTAAAAATACCGATGTTGGTAAACATAACTTGGTCTGCTAATAAAACTGAGTTCAAGAAAATATAATTTTCAGCACATTTTTGAAGGAATCATGTGGAGAAGTTACAACTTATAATAGGGTATCTCCTTTCTGTAGGACAGTGATTTCCAAATTGAGAAACGCAGACTAGTGCAAAAGGAGGCCCGAAAACTTTAACAGAAATGTAATTTTCATAACAAAAAAAATAATTACAGCGGGAGACAAAAGTATTGGCAAACTATGTATTTCATATGAAAATTATATTCCTCGAAAATATAAACTCAAGTAAGTTCATATTAAATTTTTATGTATTGCATACCCATCCATTTAAAAAAAAACAAATTAAAACTTTTTAAACAGAACAAAAAAATACACAAAATAGATTCAACCTTTCAGAATAGGTGGACAAAAGTATTGGCACAATATATACAAAATATATGTTTATAACAACTAATACTTCATAAGGAGACCTTTCCCTTTTGTTTTCAGTAGGTCTTCTCTTCATTGAATATTATTCCATTCTTGCAGAAGTATTTCTTTAAGATATCTACATGAAATGTGACGTTTTCTGATCCGGTTGTCTAATTCGCCCCAAAGATTCTCAATAGGTTTGATGTCAGAAGACTGTGGAGGAGTATTTAGAGAATGTGGTACATTGTTGACAATCCACTATTGCACTCTATATACACTGTCAGCGTTGGATTAAAAAAAAAATCTCTCTTTTTTCTCTCTCCCTTTTTTCCCTCTTTCTTTAGTGCTCTCTTTTTTAATTTTAAGTTCGATTTTAAAATATTTAAATATACTTTTTTATCCACGATACCATCGATAAATACTAGACTGCTTATTCTCCCTGATGCCATACACCTCACAACACTAAGACATTACCACCACCTTGTTTAACGGTTTGATGCTAGTGTTTTAACTCCATTTCCATGTTCGGCTTTCTCCATACATGCACATTATTGCTTATTAGTTTCTTCTGCTAGCATGGAAGCAATTTCAGAAGCTGAAGTATGAGTTTTTTTATTTCATTCACTATTTTTCTTTGTTGTCTCTCCGACAGTTTTGACGGGGTATTTATGACATTACGCACAGTAAATCAACTTTTTTTTCACTACTAAGGCAATTTCAGAAACAGATTTACCCTCCTTCCTTAAATACATAATAATTTTTCGCTCGGAGTCCGTAGTTTCCAGACCTTTCCGATTCATTTAAACATCATCCCAACAATTTAAAGGCTGAGTAACAACTAAACCGCAACAAAAGTAACAGTTTAGAATATTTTATTAGTACAACAGCCAACATATGCACAAATTTTGTAATTTCTTTGAATTTTTGCACCCTTTCTAAGTAAAACATTTTTAACTGTGCCAATACTTTTGCCTATCTATTCTGAAAGAGATTAAATCCAACTTCTGTATATTTTCTTGCTCTGTTAAAAAGTTTTATTTTCTTAAAAAAAATAGAATGGGTATGTAATCCATAAAGATATAACAAGTTACTTGTGGTTAGCATCATATTTTTTAAGTGTGATAATCATCTCGAGTTTCGAGCCAAATAAAGAACATTTGCGGAACGTACTGATTTTCTTGTCCAATAAAAATAAAAACGCGATTAAAAACCGTCGTATATTTGTGGAAACTTACGGTGACAATGTCCCAATGCGAGACGCTTGTCGACTGATTGGTTTAGACTATTCAAAAGTGGTGATTTCGACTTGAAACACAAAGAACGCCGAGGCGAAAGGAAAACATTTGAAGATGCCGAATTGCAAGCATTTTTGGAAGAAGACAATATGCAGACAAATTGCAGAGAAGTTGAATGTTAGTCGCCGAGCCGTTTGTGAAGTTCTGCATTCCATGGGAAAAGCCCAGAAGGCAGGAAAATAAGTACCACATCAGCTGAACAGTGTCCGAAGTTTTGCTTTCTCGGTATGAAAGAAATACTTTTTTGCATCGGATCGTGATTGGAGTCGAAAAATGGATACATTTCGAGAAAACGAAATGCAGAAAATCATGCAGACAACCATAAACATCGACCACAAGACCGAATCGCTTTGCAATAAAGACAACCTTGGTGGGATCAGAAGGGTGTCGTATACCATGAGCGTCTGAAATCAGGTGAAACAGTTAATACCGTTCACTGCCGTCGACAAATGATCAAGTTGAACCATGCATTGATCGAAAAGCGACGAGAATGGGCTGCAAGACACGGAAAATCATTTTTTCAGCACGACAACGTGATAGGGCGTTGTCACACAGCGAAAGCGGTCGGAGACACCATTTCTATACTTGGTTGGAAACTCTTGCCCCCACCGTACTCACCAGACTTGGTCCCTTCCGACTACCACGTGTTTTCATGGATGTCTCACGGGCTTCTACAATTACGGATATGTCGAAAAATAGCTTTATGGTAATTTCTGGAAAGGCATTCACAAATTGTCAGAGAGATGGGAAAATGTGCAGCTGGCGATGATGCATGCTTTGAATAAACCATTTTTTACCTTTCTCCCAAATTAAACGTGTTTTTTTAAAGAAAAACTATTAACCGCCACACCTGGCTAAAACAGTACTTTAAAAGTTAGGTTGTTTGCAAAGTAGTCTGAAGATATGAAAGCTACCATAAGTACTAGTACGAATTATGCCTCCCTTCTATACTATTGTGAGCTGCGCTGGCTACCTCGTGCAAAAGTGATTCACATCATGTTTGAACTCAAAGAGATTGTAATGATTATTACTGAAAATCAATTCTTCTATTGGAACCTTCGGTGTTAAACACTAAATTCGAATAGATTACCACTAAACATCAAATCACTTTTATAAAACTTCGCAGTGCCCATTTCGCCAACTATGTTAGCATCATCAGGAGAATGAATCATCTTCCTCACTCCTGATGATGCTAACATGGTTAGCAATACGTGCGTCGAGTGGCTTTATAAAAGTTATTTGGTATTTAGTGGTAATCTCTTTGAATTTAGTTGATGAAAATGATAACGAAGAGGCAAAATATTATTTAGGAATAATAACTTCATTTTTAAACTTGCCCATGTAGGTGACATATTTGCAGAATTTAATGATTTGAATAACTTCATGCGAGGACCTCACTGATTTAGAAAAACAAAGAGAAACTAGTCATGAAACAAATGGAATTATAGAAATCAAATTTACAAAAAATTAAGTTCGACATGTCTCCACATTTAAATGATTTCTGCACTAAAGTAAAGATTAAAGCAAACAAAAATCTATTTAATCAACACCTGGGTAGTTTGCTAACGCACTTTTCACATTACTGATAAATATTGAAAAGGAAGAATTCATAAATATCATGGGATACTTAATTGAAACAACAATTTTATAGTATAACTCTAGTTGAATTTTGAGTGAATCGAATTAAATATTTTCAACAAGCAAAGCAATGTAAGTACTGCTGCCATTCGTAAACATACATTTAAGCGAAACGTAATTTCCTGCATTAGCTGCAATACAATTATTGAGCCCATTTGATAGTAGAAAAAGAGCTGCATTTCATTTTCTATATGCTTGATCGTATTCTTCCATATCTTAGGGGTAATAGTGGGAAGTGCCTCACGCCACATGTTTATACAGTCTTGCGGTGTATTACCAGCTCTACCCATGTGTTTATTATAGTAATTTTTTGCAATTCCCCATATAAGTTTAATTGAGTTGAAAATGCGGGAGCTATGAGGGAATATATAAACCTTTTGCTTGTATTGTTCTGCTAAATTGTCTACTAAATATTTCTGTGCTTCCTGAAAATGAAAATGAAACTGCGAGTGCCTATATACAAACTACGTATGGGATTGTGAACAATATGTTCTGCAATTCTTCGGTTATGAATACCTACAGTGTTTATACATGACATAAATGGTGTCACGAATAGGACTTGTGTCCAAAGTTGCAGTATTGGTAACCCTTTTAGTAGGACTACGTTTTTTAGGCGATTTTAAAACTTTGTTTTTCATCTTTTGTGAAACAGTGCTAAAAGTGGACATACTCAACCTTAAGGCTACTGCAACATGCTAAAAAAATTACCCTAGTTTCTATAATATACTATGACAAAATAAAAATATCCAATTAGCTTAACATACCTCTGAACAACCGCAAAGGATAACAACGGACCATTATTGTCTCGTTCTTGTTCAAAATATTATATCAAAGATGCTACTAACTTTTGACAACTACTATTTAAGTGATTGGGCATTTTGCAGGTACGGCTCTGACAATTATAACACTGGTAATTCTTAAAAGAAATGTTTTCTTTCTATGGTAAGGTAAAAAATCAAAGTAAACGCTAAAAACTAAAAACAATTCGAAGTTATCGATTGCGCTATTGAAGAACAGAAGAAATACCACTACATAAATTAAATATTAAAATAATCAAATGGAATGTATTCACTAAATTTCAGATTTAGAGCTGGATTCGGTTGACAACATATGTGATGTCCTCGAATTTCAAATTTTTCTTGTTGATATTTATTGACACGTTTGCAGTTTATCTCATTTGTATTTGAACGTTTACTTTAATTTTTTACCTTACAATCGAAAACACTTCTTTCAAGAATTATCACGATGTTATAATTGTCAGAGTTGCACCTGTAAAATGCCATATCATTTCAATAGTCGTTATCAAGAGTTCTCTGATACACTATTTTGAACAAGAATGAGACAATAATGGTCCATTTTTTCATAAAAAAATGAGCTTACTGATTATCATGGTTAAATGAATCAAAGAAGTTTCTTGAAATGGTTTGAAAAGCAATTATTAAAAAACTTAAGCAAATATTATCATAGCACGTAATTAAACAAGATACAAAATACCTCGTGGACTAAAGCTGCCATTCAAGATTGGTTAACTAATAATAATATAGCATTTTCAATTCAAATGTTTAAAATTGAAGTATTAAGAATTGCAGTAGAGTACGTACCACAACCAAATTTATTATTTTGATATATTTCCTATGTGGATACTTTTCAGAAATAAACCAGCATGGGAAAATTTAATAGACAACTTAGCAGAACAATATGGGCACAAAGTTTTATGTATTCCCCCATACCACTGCATTTTCAATCCAACTGAACTTACATGGGTAAAAAATTACTATAATAAACACATGGGTAGAAATGGTAATACACAGCAAGACTGTATAAACATGTGGTGTGCGGCACCTCACAGTGTGTGAATCCTGAGATATGAAAGAATACGATCAAGCATACAGACAATTAAATAGTATGACAGAGAGCATATACTTGTTTGAAAAGAAGTTCTTCTGTTAATTATAAATACTGCAGATGGTAACAGTGATTTCATCCAGTAGTTTTCAGATTCTGATTAATGAAAATATAAGTGCATGCAGATATTTCATTGTTCTTTTCTGATTTGTACTTGCATATTATATATCAATAAATGTCATTGGTAATTATATAATATTTTTATTTTATTAACCATTCGGATATTAAAAAATGTCGATAGTTTTGAATAAATTAACCGTTTTTGAGCGAAGCATTTTACATCTGCTGAATCTATCTAGAGGTACTAAATCGTCGACACTTGCAAGACTTTAAACATTTATTATATATTTTTTAGTTACTTAGTAATTTGCATTTAATTTAGAATTGATTGTTTTAATTGTTATTAAAGTTTAAATTGAAAAAATGATTCGCTAAAGAAAGGTTATGATATTTAACCACAATCTAGCAACAGGGCCAAAGAATATTTACGTCAATATTATTGGACAGGGCAGCCAAAATGTTGATCAGGTGCTTTTAATGACGTGCAACTGTTTTTATTTTGTATGAGCAATAGTTACGACTACTACTACTACTACTACCACTGCTGCAGAGTTATCGGAAAGGATCAAATTATCTCAAAACCGTGCCTCCTACTAAAAATAAAAAAAGTACTTTTTATAGACAAAAGACTGTTATTTTCAAAAAAAATAAAGGATGCTTCAAAAAAAAACACCATTTTAATATTTTTTATTTATAAAGATGACACTACCCTCTATCTACGCCACTTTAAAATATGCCTCCTAGAGACTTTTACTACACCTGCAAGATTAAAGTTTTTATTTCAAACCGTTTGAAAATTATTAAAACATTTCAAATTTAATTTTAGAGCTTCGCAAGGTCATGTCTCTATAATTACACCCAATCAATCAAAAGTTAATTAAAGAAAATCATCATTTACAGTGCTTATTACCTGTTGCATTAGGTTTTACCTGTATACCAGTAATGATCATTATAAAATATGTACTTGGAACTTGAATTTTAATTACGCTGTATAATACAAAATTTAAACAACAAATAAGTTTATGTATTAATAAGTTTACTATTTTAATAACGAAAATTTGGTACAGAATTAATTTACAACCGTAAATGTTAATTTTTGAATAAAAGCACTGAATACTTTTCAAGTGAAAGTTTAGTTTCATTTTATATTGTTTAATTTAGGAAAAATATTAACAAAATCATAGTTTTTCTTTACCTTCTTATAGGGGCATATATTTAAATAATGCTATATGTAATAATACTAGTTCGTTATTATTTATATAACCACCATAAAAAAATTGACAACAAAAAAAAAAAAAAAGGTGAACAATGTCTTTCTATTTTACATTGACATAAAAGTACCGCAAAAGGCCATCGACACAAAAAGAAGAAGATTTTGCGTCTGGGCATTTCAAACCTGCCCGATATCGGGATTCTAAATGTTCGGCGTCCTATATTTGGTAATGAAATAACCGATAGAAAAATCAAGTTTTATAAACATTTTCAAATATCAAGCTTAATTACTTACTCGTTTGGGGACCAAGCGATGCACAACACAACGAAAACAAAAACTTTTACGATTTTACTTGTGAAAATTCGGGAAATATTGCGAGCCGACGAATAAATCATCTTCCGTGACGACTTTCAACTCGCAATTGAGGACCAAAGATAGTCACAAAGTTAGCTTCGCCTTAAACGAATCTATCCGAGACGGATATTTCAAGCCACGAATGTTGCCGATTCTTGAAAAACATGGTTTAATAGTCGGTTTTTTATATCAAAACATAAAAACAACTCTTGATATTTGATATTGATTAATTTAACATTTTGAAATGGAAATATTAAGCCTTATTTTAAGGAAAGGTGGTAATACAGAAAGCCGTAAAATATAAAAATGGCACGTCTTGAAAAATATTTAGAATATTATTTTCATTCCATAACAAAACTGATACTGACTTCTCTCTCGTTCCTTGTTTTGATATTAAAAATGCGGATGTAGGTAAACATAACTTGGTCTGCGAATAAAACTGGTTCAAGAAAATATAATTTTCAGGGTATTTTTGAAGGAATCATGTGGAGAAGTTAAAACTTCTTCCTTTCTGTAGGACAGTGATTTCCAAATGGAGAAACGCAGATTAGTGCAAAAGGAGGCGCGAAAACTTTAACAAAAATGTAATTTTCATAACATAAGATACATAAATAATAAAATAAATACACAGGGAGACAAAAGTATTGGCAAACTATGTATATAATATGAAAATTATATTCCTCTAAAATATAAACTCAAGTAACTTCATATTAAAGTTTTATGTATTGCATACCCATCCATTAAAAAAAACAAATTAAAATTTTTAAAGTGATTTTTTGGAGAGGATAATACAATACATATGAAATACATAGTGTGCCAATACTTTTGCCCTCCACTGTATATACAGTGCAGGACACACTATTTCTTTCTGATATATGGTTGAATGGAAGAAATGGTTGCCCAGGTCAACCGAAAAAATTGAATTTGCCGAATTGCAAGCATTATTGGAAGAAGACGGTATGCAAATAAATGGCTGATAAGTTAAATGTTAGTCGCCGAACCGTTTGTTCTGCATGCCATGGGAAAGGTCTAATCTAAGGTCTGCTAGGTATGTATATATATATATATATATATATATATATATATATATATATATATATATATATAAATATATATATATATATATATATATATATATATATATATATATATATATATATATATATATATATATATATATATATATATATATATATACATACATATATATTGAGAATACATTGAGAATGCAAAGTGTGGCCTTGGCGAAACGTCTGCACGTTCCCAACAAACGGGACACAAACGATCGGATGTACTCCTGGACTAATAGTCTTGCCCCGAACGCGACACAAGATTCCCCAAGGACAATTGTATGTATACCCACTCAGAATCACCACCACCAACAAAGGAAGAAATCCACAGGCACATACACAAACTAAAGAATAATAAAACATCCGGTAAAGGTGGTATAACCGCGGAACTATTGAAAAATCTCGGACCAAATTCACTGCGGGAACTCACGCAAATTATCACGAACATCTGGCAAACAAAAATTGCCAGATAAATGGAAATGTGCTCTTATCCACCCACTGCACAAGAAGGGAGACAGAAGAGATGTGAACAATTACAGAGGAATCTCCTTAATACAAGTCACTTACAAAATCGTCTCAGCATGCCTTCTCCAGAGAACACAAGAACAACTAGAACACAACATTGGCGAGTACCAGGCAGGCTTTCGCCCTAGCACAGAAGACTCGATTACAGAAAATGAAGAGGGCATACGGCAAGACACACAATATCTACAATAAGAAATTCATATCCACACGCAAAAATAAGACACTACAACACAGTAATCAAACCACAGGTACTATACGCAAACGAGACACTTACACTCTACACAAAAAGCGGCGCAGAAAACATACTAAAAGAAGAACGCAAAATTATAAGGAAAATTAACAGATGAAAGATACAGGCTACATTACAGAAAGACCACAGAGAGAATGTCCAAC
>JARFXV010002704.1:0-29269 GCA_031761425.1 Cosmopolites sordidus | reverse complement strand
TCTCCCTTTGAAAGGTAAACGAGTCTCGTTCTTATACACCGCCTAGTTAACTATCTATAACTTTTTACACACTTTTTTTTTACACACTTTTTTTTTACACACTTTTTTTTTACACACTTTTTTTTTACACACTTTTTTTTACACACTTTTTTTTTACACACTTTTTTTTTTACACACTTTTTTTTACACACTTTTTTTTACACACTTTTTTTTTACACACTTTTTTTTTACACACTTTTTTTTTACACACTTTTTTTTTACACACTTTTTTTTTACACACTTTTTTTTTACACACTTTTTTTTACACACTTTTTTTTTACACACTTTTTTTTTACACACTTTTTTTTTACACACTTTTTTTTTACACACTTTTTTTTTACACACTTTTTTTTTACACACTTTTTTTTTACACACTTTTTTTTTACACACTTTTTTTTTACACACTTTTTTTTTACACACTTTTTTTTTACACACTTTTTTTTTACACACTTTTTTTTTACACACTTTTTTTTTACACACTTTTTTTTTACACACTTTTTTTTTACACACTTTTTTTTTACACACTTTTTTTTTACACACTTTTTTTTTACACACTTTTTTTTTACACACTTTTTTTTACACACTTTTTTTTTACACACTTTTTTTTTACACACTTTTTTTTACACACTTTTTTTTACACACTTTTTTTTACACACTTTTTTTTTACACACTTTTTTTTTACACACTTTTTTTTACACACTTTTTTTTTACACACTTTTTTTTTACACACTTTTTTTTTACACACTTTTTTTTTACACACTTTTTTTTTACACACTTTTTTTTTTACACACTTTTTTTTTACACACTTTTTTTTTACACACTTTTTTTTACACACTTTTTTTTTACACACTTTTTTTTTACACACTTTTTTTTTACACACTTTTTTTTTACACACTTTTTTTTTACACACTTTTTTTTACACACTTTTTTTTTACACACTTTTTTTTTACACACTTTTTTTTTACACACTTTTTTTTTACACACTTTTTTTTTACACACTTTTTTTTTACACACTTTTTTTTTACACACTTTTTTTTTACACACTTTTTTTTTACACACTTTTTTTTTACACACTTTTTTTTTACACACTTTTTTTTTACACACTTTTTTTTTACACACTTTTTTTTTACACACTTTTTTTTTACACACTTTTTTTTTACACACTTTTTTTTTACACACTTTTTTTTACACACTTTTTTTTTACACACTTTTTTTTTACACACTTTTTTTTTACACACTTTTTTTTTACACACTTTTTTTTTACACACTTTTTTTTTACACACTTTTCCTTTTTTACACACTTTTTTTTTACACACTTTTTTTTTTACACACTTTTTTTTTACACACTTTTTTTTTACACACTTTTTTTACACACTTTTTTTTACACACTTTTTTTTTACACACTTTTTTTTTACACACTTTTTTTTTACACACTTTTTTTTTTACACACTTTTTTTTTACACACTTTTTTTTTACACACTTTTTTTTTACACACTTTTTTTTTACACACTTTTTTTTTACACACTTTTTTTTTACACACTTTTTTTTTTACACACTTTTTTTTTACACACTTTTTTTTTACACACTTTTTTTTTACACACTTTTTTTTTTACACACTTTTTTTTTACACACTTTTTTTTTACACACTTTTTTTTTACACACTTTTTTTTTACACACTTTTTTTTTACACACTTTTTTTTTACACACTTTTTTTTTACACACTTTTTTTTTACACACTTTTTTTTTACACACTTTTTTTTTACACACTTTTTTTTACACACTTTTTTTTTACACACTTTTTTTTTACACACTTTTTTTTTACACACTTTTTTTTTACACACTTTTTTTTTACACACTTTTTTTTTACACACTTTTTTTTTACACACTTTTTTTTTACACACTTTTTTTTTACACACTTTTTTTTTACACACTTTTTTTTTACACACTTTTTTTTTACACACTTTTTTTTTACACACTTTTTTTTTACACACTTTTTTTTTACACACTTTTTTTTTACACACTTTTTTTTTACACACTTTTTTTTTACACACTTTTTTTTTACACACTTTTTTTTTACACACTTTTTTTTTACACACTTTTTTTTTACACCAAGGCACAAAAAAAAACAAAATCCACTTAGCGTCTGACTTGTATCAAGCGGTTGAATGGTCAGCGTCTGTTCACCAGTGGTGCGGCTGATATTTAAATTCTGGAACTAACCCCCTCCAGTCTTAACCTCTGAACCGTCATGGTTCAAACCTTTAATTCAAAGTACAAGATGAATCGTTCTAGTAATTACAAAATTACCCCAGGAGGTAGACAATCCTCTGCCAACCGGACTTTCGGATTCTGGGGCGTCCGGGCTAAGTAAATAATCGACTTATGACACTATCCTCAAATGTGCTAACAAAAACTATACATTAATCAATGCACACCTCCCGGTTAACGAAGAAAATAAATCTAATCTTGAAAAAGTAAATAAGTCCTGGGAAATTCTGGAAAAGACTATCTCTAAATTTCCTACCAACCATGTAAAAATCCTATCGGGTGATTTCAACGCCGCCCAACTAGGGAAAGAAAAAAGTACAGGAAGGAAAACTGTCGGCAGTTTTCCAACTCATAAATGGGCCAACCATAATGGTAGAAAATTGGTTGAACTATGTTCGCAGTTTAATCTAAGAAGGATGTCAACACAATTTAAGAAGAAAATAACAAAACAAAAGACATGGATGTGCCCAAACACGTACATGGATGAATTTCAAAATGACCATGTTGCCAATTCGTACCCCAATTATAAAGAGATTTTGAACGTTCGAGTCGATAAAGGAGCAAATATAGACACGGATCACCACCTGACTAGTATCAAACTTAGCTGAAAACCTCGAAAACTTATTCAAAAGAGGCTGCTAATACCAAAGTTTGACCCAACGAAAATAAAACCAGCCCTAACAGAAGAGCTAGATAAACAACCAGCACAGAACTGGCAAGAATTGAAACAAAAAATTATTAAAACAGCCTTAAAGTTGGTCCCTTTACAAAAACGTAGAAAACATCCGTGGTGGGATGAAGTTTGCGAGCAAGGAGTATTAAGCCGAAGTAAAACATTCAAAGATTGGAACAGTCAAAAGACAGTTATAAACTATAACATCTTTTTGGAAGTAAGAAAAGAAACATCGAAGCTAGTTAGAGAAACTAAAAGAAAATATGAAAACAATCAACTTATTGAAATAGAAAAAGATTTCCAAAAAACTAACACCCGAAACTTTTATAAAACATTTAAAACTAAATTAATAGGCTATCAACCGCAAAGTCTTTGCTTCCAAAATGAAAACGGACAATCAGCTCTAAATAACCAAGACAATTGCAAAGAACTAGCGAAATATTTAGAACAAATAGTAAACTGTCCTGAGCCCTTAAACAAATTAGCAACACTAAACCCTAAACAAACAAACCCAGATTCATTACCACCGAAAGAAGATGAAATAATTAGGCAAATCGAGCGGCTTAAAAATGACAAAGCTTCTGGAGAAGATGGAATCACTGCTGAACTTTTGAAATCCGCTGGTCCCCAGGTACACAATCAAGGAAATAACCAAAATTCTACGAGAAGTTAGGCGAACCGAACGGATTCCGGAAGATTGGAAAGAAGCTCTAATCTATCTACTACATAGGAAAGGACATAGAACGGATGTAAACAACTATAGAGGGATATTTCTTCTCCCAGTTTGTTACAAGATTCTATCTCAATGTCTACTAGACAGAGCACAGGGACAGTTAGAACCTAACATTGGTGAATATCAACCAGGTTTTCGACCGGGGGGCAGATCCAGCCCTGAACAGATCCTGAATCTAAAGTTGATTCTAAGACATCAAGAACTGTACAATAAAAATCTCGTCTGTACATTTGTGGATTTCAAAAAAGCATGAGACTCTATTGACCGCGAATCTTTATTCCGAATCTTCCGAAAGAACAAGGACCAGATCTCTGAAAAAACGCTGGGGATTATTAAAGCAACGTTAACTAACACAAGGTTAAAAGTAAAATTCATGGTTGACATCTCTCAGAGCCCTTCGAAATTAAAACTGGAGTGAGACGAGGGGATGGAGGACTCTCGCCACTCCTATTTAACTGTGTTCTAGAAAAAATAATATAGGAGTGGCGTGAAAAAAAATAAGTTGGCCCTGAATGTTGACCAGCCCATTAAACTGGGGAGAACCAACATCAATACTGATTGTCTGGCATCTGCTGATGATCTAGCAATTTTAGCTCAAGATATATTAAGGGCACAGATACAGATTGAAATCCTAAAGGAAACAGACTAAGCACGCCATAAGCTAACATGACCTGCAACAGACTAAGAACGCCATTTCTAAAAACAAAATATGGTAACATCAGACGAGTCTCTCAATTCAAATATTTGGGTGAAATAATCATGGAAAATGGATTGGAAAAAGCGGCCAATAAGGATAGATGTCAAAAAATGGAAACGGCATTAAGGCTTACACAAAATATTTATAACAAAAAGTGCCTATCTAAAAACATAAAACTGAGACATTACAACACAATTATTAAGCCAGAATGTCTATATGCTGCAGAAACGCTCATTTTGAATAGAAAGAGGGACATCGAGGACATTGAAAAGAAGGAAAGAAAAATCCTAGGCCCCAAACAAATAAATAGCCACAACATACCGACATCGGGAATACCAAGAGATCAAACAATACTCAGATATACATAGCGATATGTGAGAAAAAGAAGACTTAAATTTTACGGACACATAAAACGGATGAATCCGAGTAGGCTAACTAGACAAATAGTCGAATTTTATGAAAATAGGAGTAGAGTCGACTTCGACTTATCTAGCCAGGCTTTTGGGTTAGCCCTCAAGGCTCTTGCCCGTTTCTAGTCAACTTTACCCTATATGGGCACTAATTTTTTAGGGTCTCTATCTGACCCGGGTATGCCTAGCAAGTGGCATAGATAAGAAAGGATAGTCTATAAGATGATCCTGGCGAACTTCTGAGATTAATATGAAAGAAAAGGAAAATGAAATTTTGCTTTTTCCCCATCAGCAATATGACGGGTTTTTTGCCATTGGTCCGGTCCGATCGATCGGAGATGATCTCTCAGACCGCCTGGCCACGGCGGTTAGGGACTGTTGTCGAAGCGGTCTTACGCGAGCCGGGAATCGAAAATTCGATTCCTTTCTGCTCGCAGCCCGTAAGGCAAATTGGGGCAATTGGCTAGCTTTACCCGGAAAATCCGGGTAGGTTGTCCGGTATAGATAGGACTAGCGGGTTTTCGCTCAAGCTTGCCTGTAGGCAAAACTTGGCGTAAATTTGGGAATGGAATTTAGAGACCGGGGGTACACCGGTCTCTATAATAATTTGAGTGTTTCGAACGTACCACGGCGCGTTTAGTGCCATACGCAAGGTTTTGTTCTGAAACGTTTGTGAAGTTATTTAGCCGCCGTCGGCGTTAGAAAACGAAAATAAATCGTAAGACCGTATAAATAAAAGGGACTTATCATTGTTACGTAAAATTGGGTTTTAACTATCGGAGATAGTTTACTCGAACGACAAATCAAGAAGTACAAAAGTTTGAGGATTCCGTACCCCTTGCTGATAGGAGTAGAGCTAAAGTAGAAATAATTAGATGGATTGCTGCAATTAAAGAGGACCTAAGATCAGCAAATATTACACAAAGTGAAATTCAGGATAGAGGCTGTTTCAGACACAAGGTGAACGTTTGGAAGGTTGGCCAGAGAGAAAAATGTAGGAAGACCGGAACAACTTGGTCTGACGAAAGGAAAAACGCTCATAGCGAAAGAATGAAATTAGTATGGGTGCGAAGGAAGGTTAACAACAACAAACGCCTCTAATTGTACATCGCGTGGTCCACCAGGGCCCATAAGTAAATAATAATAATAAATATATATATATATATATATATATATATATATATATATATATATATATATATATATATATATATATATATATATATATCAGATAAATTTTGGAACAAAGTATGTTACACCAAGAGTCAATAACCACCTGAGGGTTCCCGCGAAAAAAAAATAAGGACATTTAAAAAACCAACGACACCTATGGAGGCTGTCTTTTTTCTTCGACGAATTTTGGGAAAACCGGCCAAAACCATAGAGCCCGGCTAGCACATATCATGTACAAGATGGACGACTCTCGGATAGATCGAAAGTTTTTATTTTTCGAGAATAATCATTTACATCCTATACACATACACTCTAAAAAAGCGTCGAGCGTTATCGCTGGAAAAAAAAAATCCCGCTAATTTCAACTCGGGCATTAAGCCACAATAATATTCGGGTTTTCAGTTTGTGTGTGTGTGTGTTTAAAAATATTTTACTTTCATGCATCTAATGCTAATTTCGAACCTAGATGTCTGTGCGGATAGGCGATATGCTTGATATTTTTTTTTTTATATTTAAAATTCGTGGCTCTGAAAAGAGCCATTTTCTTTTTATTATCGTTCGAAATATTAATCTCGCCAGTTCTTGCTTCTGATCTTTGATACGTTTATCTATTTTTACTTGGAACTGGTGTATTTGGTCACGGCTTTGGTCCCCTCGCTAACGGCGTGTTTGGCTAATTCACCCGGTAAAAGTAATCTGACCGCCGTTTGAATTTCTCTACTGGTTATGGTCGATCTTTTGTTGTAATGAGCCAAACGCGATGCTTCGGCCGCTATCCTCTCGAAAATGTCATTAACGAAAGAATTCATGATCGACATGGCCTTGCTGGAAATTCCCGTATCCGGATGTACCTGTTTCAGCACTTTGTAAATATAAATGGCGTAACTTTCCTTCCTCCTGCGCTTCTTTTTTTTATCACCTTTCGAGATGTTTTTTTGTGCCTTTCCCGCTTTTTTGGCCGCTTTCCCGCTAGTTTTTGGTGGCATTATGGACAAAGAGGACGATTTTTTTTTAAATGTACATACGGTACAATAAAAATCCGTATCATAAATTGACCCTTGAGCCGATAAAAGTTCACTTCTTTTTTGTACTGGAGCGTACGGGTACGATATGCTCCGCCCATTTAACCGTAAGGCGTATTTTTACGATTCCATTGGAGACTGTACCGCCGCATATATATAAAAAGGAAGGAAAGAAGGGGGGGACATCCCGACAGAAAATAGTCTCTCATCTGACTCTACGACGACGGTCGTGCCGTGCGATCTGATCAATTGTAAGCAAAGAACAAAAAAAAATCAGCATGTCTGGACGCGGAAAAGGAGGCAAAGTTAAAGGAAAGGCCAAGTCGCGTTCGAATCGTGCCGGATTGCAGTTTCCGGTCGGCCGTATTCACAGATTGTTGAGGAAAGGAAATTACGCGGAACGCGTAGGTGCAGGAGCACCGGTATATTTGGCCGCGGTAATGGAGTATCTTGCCGCCGAAGTATTGGAATTGGCCGGAAACGCCGCCAGAGATAACAAAAAGACGAGAATTATCCCACGACATTTGCAGCTCGCCATTAGAAATGACGAAGAATTGAACAAACTATTGTCCGGCGTGACCATCGCACAAGGTGGTGTTTTACCTAACATTCAGGCCGTGCTATTGCCAAAAAAGACCGACAGTAAAACGAAGTAAAATCGAAACAACTTCTCTATCCCTACTTGAAGATGATGATGATGATGATGGTCTTCGCCTGATTCGAAATATCGGTCCTTATCAGGACCAACAAAATATCTATGAAAAGAAAAAACAATATTGATCCGTAAACAAAAATTAAAGTTACAAACGAACAACGGACGTCAGATATATATTATTCGCCGGTTCTAGTCTCGATGGATTTTTTTATTTGTATTTTTTTTTAATTTTTTTTATTTTTTTTTAAATATATAATTGTACAAAATCAGTTATTATTAGTAATATCGAATTACTACTCGGATATATTTCGGCGTCTTGTCTAAATGGATGTTTTTTTCTATATTTCTTTTAATTTCAAGTAACAATAAATGTTGTGGTTCTGAAAAGAACCGTTTTTTTTTTTGGAAAATGTTACGCTTTCGTAAACATATTTTCCTACATCATCATTCCAGATGATGGTTTTGGTGGTGGTGGTCGTCGATAATCTGTATTGGGAACATTCGATTTATTCATACCTCTTGAAAGATTAAGATGTAACGACGAAAATCGGGGTCTTCGTTTATTTCTTCTTTTTTGGGGAAGCTGCTTTCTTCGCTTTGCCCCCGCCGGCAGCGGCGGCGGCAGCTGGAGATCTAGCGCTTTTCGGTTTAGGAGCCTTGGGTTTCTTGGTAGGGCCGGCTTTGTTTGATTTCTTCGCTTTCGACGGAGATTTCGCCTTCGATGGCACCGTAGCGGCGGCGGCGGCAACTGTTACCGCCGAAGATCCCGAACTAGCCGATTTTCCCGTTTTCTTTTCGACGGCTTTCTTTACCGAAGCCTTCTTCTCGGCTACGACGACCGCAGCTTTCTTCGATTTTCCTGCTGCCTTTTTGGTTGTCTTTTTTTCAGTCGTCGCTGCTGCTGCTGCTGCTGCCACCGCCGCTGTCGTTCTTTTCGTCGGACTCTTTTTGCTACCTCCTTTGGCCGCCGCCGCCGCCGCCGCCGCTCCCACTGAAATATTTCTTTTCTTTTGTCCAGAGGATGAAGAAGCAGCACTCGTCGCCGATTGTTTCGCTTGAACCGACGAACTAGACGATGCCGCTGCCAGCTTAAAAGAACCGGACGCACCTTTTCCTTTGGTCTGAACCAGGGTACCGGATGCAACTGCCGATTTTAAATATTTCTTGATGAAAGGCGATACTTTCTCGGCATCGACCTTGTAGTTGGCGGCAATATACTTCTTGATCGCTCTCAATGACGAACCGCCCCTTTCTTTCAATCCCTTAATTGCGTTTGTTACCATTTCGGCCGTCGGTGGATGCGTAGCTTTGGCTTTGGGATTTTTTCTTTTAACGGTTTTTTCCTTTTTTGATGAAGCCGATGCCGCCGCCGCCGCCGCCGACGACGGTGCGGGCGGTACAGACGAGGGCCCGGAACCGCCTCCGCTTGTGCCCGACAGATTAGATGGAGATGTAGCCTGACCGGCGATTTCCGCGTCTGCCATTTTGCCGCGCGCTCGCGCGTGTTATCGTCAAATGTTAATGTAACGAAGAACTCACTACTATCGCGTTTCGCTAAAGAACAGAATCGTATTGCTGCTCGTCCTTCGTCGTCTGTTGCGTCTTACTAAATATGCCCACTCGCTCCACCAAAAAGTTGCATAGTAAGTAAAACGGGCGAACGGCGGACTGAGCGTCTGACTGTCGACACTGCTCCTGATTCCGGCTTCGCCGGGACCTTTAACGAGCTCGGAACAAAGTTTTTATTTTGTATTTTTCATTAGTAAATGCCATTCACCGGATTGCAATATTTAACTTGATTCGTTGTCAATACCTTGAAGCTACCGGAGGCATTTGGTTCATGTCGATCCTTCGACAAGGTTCAATTTAAAAAAATCACAACTAACCGACGATCTCGACGTTTCAAGAAAAACATTCTAATTAGTTCGATTATTTCAGTTAAGTAAACCAGATATTACAGATTGTCCAGGCGATACAAATACCTCAGATATATCACCGATCGGTGGAGTATTCGGATTTCGAGATATATAAACGACTTTGCCGAAAAAATGTTTTTCCCGATGACCTGTCACCGTTCTATTCTCCCTTTGAAAGGTAAACGAGTCTCGTTCTTATACACCGCCTAGTTAACTATCTATAACTTTTTACACACTTTTTTTTTACACACTTTTTTTTTACACACTTTTTTTTTACACACTTTTTTTTTACACACTTTTTTTTTACACACTTTTTTTTTACACACTTTTTTTTTACACACTTTTTTTTTACACACTTTTTTTTTACACACTTTTTTTTTACACACTTTTTTTTTACACACTTTTTTTTTACACACTTTTTTTTTACACACTTTTTTTTTACACACTTTTTTTTTACACACTTTTTTTTTACACACTTTTTTTTTACACACTTTTTTTTTACACACTTTTTTTTTACACACTTTTTTTTTACACACTTTTTTTTTACACACTTTTTTTTTACACACTTTTTTTTTACACACTTTTTTTTTACACACTTTTTTTTTACACACTTTTTTTTTACACACTTTTTTTTTACACACTTTTTTTTTACACACTTTTTTTTTACACACTTTTTTTTTACACACTTTTTTTTTACACACTTTTTTTTTACACACTTTTTTTTTACACACTTTTTTTTTACACACTTTTTTTTTACACACTTTTTTTTTACACACTTTTTTTTTACACACTTTTTTTTTACACACTTTTTTTTTACACACTTTTTTTTTACACACTTTTTTTTTACACACTTTTTTTTTACACACTTTTTTTTTACACACTTTTTTTTTACACACTTTTTTTTTACACACTTTTTTTTTACACACTTTTTTTTTACACACTTTTTTTTTACACACTTTTTTTTTACACACTTTTTTTTTACACACTTTTTTTTTACACACTTTTTTTTTACACACTTTTTTTTTACACACTTTTTTTTTACACACTTTTTTTTTACACACTTTTTTTTTACACACTTTTTTTTTACACACTTTTTTTTTACACACTTTTTTTTTACACACTTTTTTTTTACACACTTTTTTTTTACACACTTTTTTTTTACACACTTTTTTTTTACACACTTTTTTTTTACACACTTTTTTTTTACACACTTTTTTTTTACACACTTTTTTTTTACACACTTTTTTTTTACACACTTTTTTTTTACACACTTTTTTTTTACACACTTTTTTTTTACACACTTTTTTTTTACACACTTTTTTTTTACACACTTTTTTTTTACACACTTTTTTTTTACACACTTTTTTTTTACACACTTTTTTTTTACACACTTTTTTTTTACACACTTTTTTTTTACACCAAGGCACAAAAAAAAACAAAATCCACTTAGCGTCTGACTTGTATCAAGCGGTTGAATGGTCAGCGTCTGTTCACCAGTGGTGCGGCTGATATTTAAATTCTGGAACTAACCCCCTCCAGTCTTAACCTCTGAACCGTCATGGTTCAAACCTTTAATTCAAAGTACAAGATGAATCGTTCTAGTAATTACAAAATTACCCCAGGAGGTAGACAATCCTCTGCCAACCGGACTTTCGGATTCTGGGGCGTCCGGGCTAAGTAAATAATCGACTTATGACACTATCCTCAAATGTGCTAACAAAAACTATACATTAATCAATGCACACCTCCCGGTTAACGAAGAAAATAAATCTAATCTTGAAAAAGTAAATAAGTCCTGGGAAATTCTGGAAAAGACTATCTCTAAATTTCCTACCAACCATGTAAAAATCCTATCGGGTGATTTCAACGCCGCCCAACTAGGGAAAGAAAAAAGTACAGGAAGGAAAACTGTCGGCAGTTTTCCAACTCATAAATGGGCCAACCATAATGGTAGAAAATTGGTTGAACTATGTTCGCAGTTTAATCTAAGAAGGATGTCAACACAATTTAAGAAGAAAATAACAAAACAAAAGACATGGATGTGCCCAAACACGTACATGGATGAATTTCAAAATGACCATGTTGCCAATTCGTACCCCAATTATAAAGAGATTTTGAACGTTCGAGTCGATAAAGGAGCAAATATAGACACGGATCACCACCTGACTAGTATCAAACTTAGCTGAAAACCTCGAAAACTTATTCAAAAGAGGCTGCTAATACCAAAGTTTGACCCAACGAAAATAAAACCAGCCCTAACAGAAGAGCTAGATAAACAACCAGCACAGAACTGGCAAGAATTGAAACAAAAAATTATTAAAACAGCCTTAAAGTTGGTCCCTTTACAAAAACGTAGAAAACATCCGTGGTGGGATGAAGTTTGCGAGCAAGGAGTATTAAGCCGAAGTAAAACATTCAAAGATTGGAACAGTCAAAAGACAGTTATAAACTATAACATCTTTTTGGAAGTAAGAAAAGAAACATCGAAGCTAGTTAGAGAAACTAAAAGAAAATATGAAAACAATCAACTTATTGAAATAGAAAAAGATTTCCAAAAAACTAACACCCGAAACTTTTATAAAACATTTAAAACTAAATTAATAGGCTATCAACCGCAAAGTCTTTGCTTCCAAAATGAAAACGGACAATCAGCTCTAAATAACCAAGACAATTGCAAAGAACTAGCGAAATATTTAGAACAAATAGTAAACTGTCCTGAGCCCTTAAACAAA
The DNA here is from genome assembly GCA_031761425.1 of Cosmopolites sordidus. Taxonomy (NCBI): domain Eukaryota; kingdom Metazoa; phylum Arthropoda; class Insecta; order Coleoptera; family Curculionidae; genus Cosmopolites; species Cosmopolites sordidus. The sequence continues at coordinate 16,951 of JARFXV010002704.1, read as the reverse complement.
TTAGCAACACTAAACCCTAAACAAACAAACCCAGATTCATTACCACCGAAAGAAGATGAAATAATTAGGCAAATCGAGCGGCTTAAAAATGACAAAGCTTCTGGAGAAGATGGAATCACTGCTGAACTTTTGAAATCCGCTGGTCCCCAGGTACACAATCAAGGAAATAACCAAAATTCTACGAGAAGTTAGGCGAACCGAACGGATTCCGGAAGATTGGAAAGAAGCTCTAATCTATCTACTACATAGGAAAGGACATAGAACGGATGTAAACAACTATAGAGGGATATTTCTTCTCCCAGTTTGTTACAAGATTCTATCTCAATGTCTACTAGACAGAGCACAGGGACAGTTAGAACCTAACATTGGTGAATATCAACCAGGTTTTCGACCGGGGGGCAGATCCAGCCCTGAACAGATCCTGAATCTAAAGTTGATTCTAAGACATCAAGAACTGTACAATAAAAATCTCGTCTGTACATTTGTGGATTTCAAAAAAGCATGAGACTCTATTGACCGCGAATCTTTATTCCGAATCTTCCGAAAGAACAAGGACCAGATCTCTGAAAAAACGCTGGGGATTATTAAAGCAACGTTAACTAACACAAGGTTAAAAGTAAAATTCATGGTTGACATCTCTCAGAGCCCTTCGAAATTAAAACTGGAGTGAGACGAGGGGATGGAGGACTCTCGCCACTCCTATTTAACTGTGTTCTAGAAAAAATAATATAGGAGTGGCGTGAAAAAAAATAAGTTGGCCCTGAATGTTGACCAGCCCATTAAACTGGGGAGAACCAACATCAATACTGATTGTCTGGCATCTGCTGATGATCTAGCAATTTTAGCTCAAGATATATTAAGGGCACAGATACAGATTGAAATCCTAAAGGAAACAGACTAAGCACGCCATAAGCTAACATGACCTGCAACAGACTAAGAACGCCATTTCTAAAAACAAAATATGGTAACATCAGACGAGTCTCTCAATTCAAATATTTGGGTGAAATAATCATGGAAAATGGATTGGAAAAAGCGGCCAATAAGGATAGATGTCAAAAAATGGAAACGGCATTAAGGCTTACACAAAATATTTATAACAAAAAGTGCCTATCTAAAAACATAAAACTGAGACATTACAACACAATTATTAAGCCAGAATGTCTATATGCTGCAGAAACGCTCATTTTGAATAGAAAGAGGGACATCGAGGACATTGAAAAGAAGGAAAGAAAAATCCTAGGCCCCAAACAAATAAATAGCCACAACATACCGACATCGGGAATACCAAGAGATCAAACAATACTCAGATATACATAGCGATATGTGAGAAAAAGAAGACTTAAATTTTACGGACACATAAAACGGATGAATCCGAGTAGGCTAACTAGACAAATAGTCGAATTTTATGAAAATAGGAGTAGAGTCGACTTCGACTTATCTAGCCAGGCTTTTGGGTTAGCCCTCAAGGCTCTTGCCCGTTTCTAGTCAACTTTACCCTATATGGGCACTAATTTTTTAGGGTCTCTATCTGACCCGGGTATGCCTAGCAAGTGGCATAGATAAGAAAGGATAGTCTATAAGATGATCCTGGCGAACTTCTGAGATTAATATGAAAGAAAAGGAAAATGAAATTTTGCTTTTTCCCCATCAGCAATATGACGGGTTTTTTGCCATTGGTCCGGTCCGATCGATCGGAGATGATCTCTCAGACCGCCTGGCCACGGCGGTTAGGGACTGTTGTCGAAGCGGTCTTACGCGAGCCGGGAATCGAAAATTCGATTCCTTTCTGCTCGCAGCCCGTAAGGCAAATTGGGGCAATTGGCTAGCTTTACCCGGAAAATCCGGGTAGGTTGTCCGGTATAGATAGGACTAGCGGGTTTTCGCTCAAGCTTGCCTGTAGGCAAAACTTGGCGTAAATTTGGGAATGGAATTTAGAGACCGGGGGTACACCGGTCTCTATAATAATTTGAGTGTTTCGAACGTACCACGGCGCGTTTAGTGCCATACGCAAGGTTTTGTTCTGAAACGTTTGTGAAGTTATTTAGCCGCCGTCGGCGTTAGAAAACGAAAATAAATCGTAAGACCGTATAAATAAAAGGGACTTATCATTGTTACGTAAAATTGGGTTTTAACTATCGGAGATAGTTTACTCGAACGACAAATCAAGAAGTACAAAAGTTTGAGGATTCCGTACCCCTTGCTGATAGGAGTAGAGCTAAAGTAGAAATAATTAGATGGATTGCTGCAATTAAAGAGGACCTAAGATCAGCAAATATTACACAAAGTGAAATTCAGGATAGAGGCTGTTTCAGACACAAGGTGAACGTTTGGAAGGTTGGCCAGAGAGAAAAATGTAGGAAGACCGGAACAACTTGGTCTGACGAAAGGAAAAACGCTCATAGCGAAAGAATGAAATTAGTATGGGTGCGAAGGAAGGTTAACAACAACAAACGCCTCTAATTGTACATCGCGTGGTCCACCAGGGCCCATAAGTAAATAATAATAATAAATATATATATATATATATATATATATATATATATATATATATATATATATATATATATATATATATATATATATATCAGATAAATTTTGGAACAAAGTATGTTACACCAAGAGTCAATAACCACCTGAGGGTTCCCGCGAAAAAAAAATAAGGACATTTAAAAAACCAACGACACCTATGGAGGCTGTCTTTTTTCTTCGACGAATTTTGGGAAAACCGGCCAAAACCATAGAGCCCGGCTAGCACATATCATGTACAAGATGGACGACTCTCGGATAGATCGAAAGTTTTTATTTTTCGAGAATAATCATTTACATCCTATACACATACACTCTAAAAAAGCGTCGAGCGTTATCGCTGGAAAAAAAAAATCCCGCTAATTTCAACTCGGGCATTAAGCCACAATAATATTCGGGTTTTCAGTTTGTGTGTGTGTGTGTTTAAAAATATTTTACTTTCATGCATCTAATGCTAATTTCGAACCTAGATGTCTGTGCGGATAGGCGATATGCTTGATATTTTTTTTTTTATATTTAAAATTCGTGGCTCTGAAAAGAGCCATTTTCTTTTTATTATCGTTCGAAATATTAATCTCGCCAGTTCTTGCTTCTGATCTTTGATACGTTTATCTATTTTTACTTGGAACTGGTGTATTTGGTCACGGCTTTGGTCCCCTCGCTAACGGCGTGTTTGGCTAATTCACCCGGTAAAAGTAATCTGACCGCCGTTTGAATTTCTCTACTGGTTATGGTCGATCTTTTGTTGTAATGAGCCAAACGCGATGCTTCGGCCGCTATCCTCTCGAAAATGTCATTAACGAAAGAATTCATGATCGACATGGCCTTGCTGGAAATTCCCGTATCCGGATGTACCTGTTTCAGCACTTTGTAAATATAAATGGCGTAACTTTCCTTCCTCCTGCGCTTCTTTTTTTTATCACCTTTCGAGATGTTTTTTTGTGCCTTTCCCGCTTTTTTGGCCGCTTTCCCGCTAGTTTTTGGTGGCATTATGGACAAAGAGGACGATTTTTTTTTAAATGTACATACGGTACAATAAAAATCCGTATCATAAATTGACCCTTGAGCCGATAAAAGTTCACTTCTTTTTTGTACTGGAGCGTACGGGTACGATATGCTCCGCCCATTTAACCGTAAGGCGTATTTTTACGATTCCATTGGAGACTGTACCGCCGCATATATATAAAAAGGAAGGAAAGAAGGGGGGGGCAGTTCAGTCCAGGCAGCCGTTGAGATCGGACGTAGTTCGATCGCTCCCGCGCTCCTCTTCCGTTGAAGAAAACGTTTAGTGTTCGTTAGTAGTCGCGACCGCGGACTTGTCCACGTCGTCGCGATGGACATCGGCATCCGACAAGACATCCGAAACCTCCTCGAAGAGCAAGATCTCATGCGAATATCGAAACGACAGCTCGCCGAAGCCTGCAGCTACCTTCGGGATCTCCTCACTGTACAGGAGAAACTCATCAGGGTACAACAAACCCTAATAGACGAGCTGAATGCTAGTGACGAAACCCAGAGGAAGATAGTCGATGCACTCAAGAAGATCAAGCTCCAGCAAAAAGAACCTCCGAATACCGAATCTACATCTCCACCTCCTGAAGACGAGGCCGATTCGGCCCCCGAAGAAGACAACCACGACCCGGGTTCCGAACCTGAAGAACTCCAGCAGGTCTCCGCCAGAGCTAGAAGGCGGAGACGCAAGAAAAACAGACAGCTCGCTGGAGAAGACACCGCTCCAGCCGCTTCAACCGAAAACCCGGACTCCAGTCACCTGGAGACCGACGTCATCCAAGACCCACCGATCACGCCAGTCGACCCCGCACCTAGTGCGGCAACAGCACTGCCCACTGATACACCCGCCAAGCCGACGCCGATTATCCTGCAGGACATATCGGCCTTCCTCAAGGTGGCCCGCCACCTCGAAGAAAGCAATGTGGCCATAGGGCCTGCCAAAACAATTCCGGACGGGGTGCTGCTAACCCCTCGTTCGGACGAAGACAGAAATGCAATTCTCCAGCATTTCACAGAAAAAGGCTACCGCTTCCAGGCCTTTCAAAATAAACCCAAGTTCCTACACGTCCTCCTGAGAGGAATAGCGGAACTAATCCCGACCGAAGAAATCAGACTCGAGCTGACAAGCATGGGTTTCCACCCGACAAGAATCATAAGGTGGCAAACCAGCCAGATGACGCCGATCGCGATAGTTCAAGTCACGGTCCCGTCAGATGAATCCAACATCTTAGAAATAAGCCGTTTTCAGCAACAATCCATCCAAGTAGTGGTACAAAGAAGAAAATCCAGAACACGACAGTGTTTTAATTGCCACAAATACGGACATATCTCATCCCAATGTGAAACAACCTCAGTTTGTGTAAAGTGCGCGGGTTTTCACCGTAGCAGTGAGTGCAAACTGGACCCCAGCCAACCACCGAAATGCTGCAACTGTGGGGAATCGCATACGGCGAACTACTACAGATGCAGCGAAAACCCCAACCGGAAACCAGCCTCGAAGACGTCGTCTCCGAAGCGGATTCCACCAGCACCTGCAGAGCCGACCTCCATGATGGCCGGATTTACAGCCCAAATGCAGCAAGTGATGTGCCTCCTCCAGACACAAATCAATACACTACTCAAACTACAGCAAATACCTTCTGGATTACAAACGCAAAGCAGCCAAGACGACGCGACCTCCGCCATCCAGGCCCAGGTCCCGACTGTCTAGCCCCTCCTTCGCGCTGGTAATACAGTGCACATACTTACCGGCCAACCTAGGCCCGCCCCCATCGTCATATTAACCTCCAAAGTCGACCAAGACTTTCTTTCATAAATCCACCTGCAGAATCTACTGGCAACAAGTCAGTAATTTCATGGGTCAACTAGAGGCCCCCAAAACCATCAGTACCCTTACAGGGTTTAATTCAGTTTATATGAGTAAGGGCCGAAAGGCTAGCTCACAAACCAAGCTGACAAAATAGAAAAATAGAAGGGGGGGACATCCCGACAGAAAATAGTCTCTCATCTGACTCTACGACGACGGTCGTGCCGTGCGATCTGATCAATTGTAAGCAAAGAACAAAAAAAAATCAGCATGTCTGGACGCGGAAAAGGAGGCAAAGTTAAAGGAAAGGCCAAGTCGCGTTCGAATCGTGCCGGATTGCAGTTTCCGGTCGGCCGTATTCACAGATTGTTGAGGAAAGGAAATTACGCGGAACGCGTAGGTGCAGGAGCACCGGTATATTTGGCCGCGGTAATGGAGTATCTTGCCGCCGAAGTATTGGAATTGGCCGGAAACGCCGCCAGAGATAACAAAAAGACGAGAATTATCCCACGACATTTGCAGCTCGCCATTAGAAATGACGAAGAATTGAACAAACTATTGTCCGGCGTGACCATCGCACAAGGTGGTGTTTTACCTAACATTCAGGCCGTGCTATTGCCAAAAAAGACCGACAGTAAAACGAAGTAAAATCGAAACAACTTCTCTATCCCTACTTGAAGATGATGATGATGATGATGGTCTTCGCCTGATTCGAAATATCGGTCCTTATCAGGACCAACAAAATATCTATGAAAAGAAAAAACAATATTGATCCGTAAACAAAAATTAAAGTTACAAACGAACAACGGACGTCAGATATATATTATTCGCCGGTTCTAGTCTCGATGGATTTTTTTATTTGTATTTTTTTTTAATTTTTTTTATTTTTTTTTAAATATATAATTGTACAAAATCAGTTATTATTAGTAATATCGAATTACTACTCGGATATATTTCGGCGTCTTGTCTAAATGGATGTTTTTTTCTATATTTCTTTTAATTTCAAGTAACAATAAATGTTGTGGTTCTGAAAAGAACCGTTTTTTTTTTTGGAAAATGTTACGCTTTCGTAAACATATTTTCCTACATCATCATTCCAGATGATGGTTTTGGTGGTGGTGGTCGTCGATAATCTGTATTGGGAACATTCGATTTATTCATACCTCTTGAAAGATTAAGATGTAACGACGAAAATCGGGGTCTTCGTTTATTTCTTCTTTTTTGGGGAAGCTGCTTTCTTCGCTTTGCCCCCGCCGGCAGCGGCGGCGGCAGCTGGAGATCTAGCGCTTTTCGGTTTAGGAGCCTTGGGTTTCTTGGTAGGGCCGGCTTTGTTTGATTTCTTCGCTTTCGACGGAGATTTCGCCTTCGATGGCACCGTAGCGGCGGCGGCGGCAACTGTTACCGCCGAAGATCCCGAACTAGCCGATTTTCCCGTTTTCTTTTCGACGGCTTTCTTTACCGAAGCCTTCTTCTCGGCTACGACGACCGCAGCTTTCTTCGATTTTCCTGCTGCCTTTTTGGTTGTCTTTTTTTCAGTCGTCGCTGCTGCTGCTGCTGCTGCCACCGCCGCTGTCGTTCTTTTCGTCGGACTCTTTTTGCTACCTCCTTTGGCCGCCGCCGCCGCCGCCGCCGCTCCCACTGAAATATTTCTTTTCTTTTGTCCAGAGGATGAAGAAGCAGCACTCGTCGCCGATTGTTTCGCTTGAACCGACGAACTAGACGATGCCGCTGCCAGCTTAAAAGAACCGGACGCACCTTTTCCTTTGGTCTGAACCAGGGTACCGGATGCAACTGCCGATTTTAAATATTTCTTGATGAAAGGCGATACTTTCTCGGCATCGACCTTGTAGTTGGCGGCAATATACTTCTTGATCGCTCTCAATGACGAACCGCCCCTTTCTTTCAATCCCTTAATTGCGTTTGTTACCATTTCGGCCGTCGGTGGATGCGTAGCTTTGGCTTTGGGATTTTTTCTTTTAACGGTTTTTTCCTTTTTTGATGAAGCCGATGCCGCCGCCGCCGCCGCCGACGACGGTGCGGGCGGTACAGACGAGGGCCCGGAACCGCCTCCGCTTGTGCCCGACAGATTAGATGGAGATGTAGCCTGACCGGCGATTTCCGCGTCTGCCATTTTGCCGCGCGCTCGCGCGTGTTATCGTCAAATGTTAATGTAACGAAGAACTCACTACTATCGCGTTTCGCTAAAGAACAGAATCGTATTGCTGCTCGTCCTTCGTCGTCTGTTGCGTCTTACTAAATATGCCCACTCGCTCCACCAAAAAGTTGCATAGTAAGTAAAACGGGCGAACGGCGGACTGAGCGTCTGACTGTCGACACTGCTCCTGATTCCGGCTTCGCCGGGACCTTTAACGAGCTCGGAACAAAGTTTTTATTTTGTATTTTTCATTAGTAAATGCCATTCACCGGATTGCAATATTTAACTTGATTCGTTGTCAATACCTTGAAGCTACCGGAGGCATTTGGTTCATGTCGATCCTTCGACAAGGTTCAATTTAAAAAAATCACAACTAACCGACGATCTCGACGTTTCAAGAAAAACATTCTAATTAGTTCGATTATTTCAGTTAAGTAAACCAGATATTACAGATTGTCCAGGCGATACAAATACCTCAGATATATCACCGATCGGTGGAGTATTCGGATTTCGAGATATATAAACGACTTTGCCGAAAAAATGTTTTTCCCGATGACCTGTCACCGTTCTATTCTCCCTTTGAAAGGTAAACGAGTCTCGTTCTTATACACCGCCTAGTTAACTATCTATAACTTTTTACACACTTTTTTTTTACACACTTTTTTTTTACACACTTTTTTTTTACACACTTTTTTTTTACACACTTTTTTTTTACACACTTTTTTTTTACACACTTTTTTTTTACACACTTTTTTTTTACACACTTTTTTTTTACACACTTTTTTTTTACACACTTTTTTTTTACACACTTTTTTTTTACACACTTTTTTTTTACACACTTTTTTTTTACACACTTTTTTTTTACACACTTTTTTTTTACACACTTTTTTTTTACACACTTTTTTTTTACACACTTTTTTTTTACACACTTTTTTTTTACACACTTTTTTTTTTACACACTTTTTTTTTACACACTTTTTTTTTACACACTTTTTTTTTACACACTTTTTTTTTACACACTTTTTTTTTACACACTTTTTTTTTACACACTTTTTTTTTACACACTTTTTTTTTACACACTTTTTTTTTACACACTTTTTTTTTACACACTTTTTTTTTACACACTTTTTTTTTACACACTTTTTTTTTACACACTTTTTTTTTACACACTTTTTTTTTACACACTTTTTTTTTACACACTTTTTTTTTACACACTTTTTTTTTACACACTTTTTTTTTACACACTTTTTTTTTACACACTTTTTTTTTACACACTTTTTTTTTACACACTTTTTTTTTACACACTTTTTTTTTACACACTTTTTTTTTACACACTTTTTTTTTACACACTTTTTTTTTACACACTTTTTTTTTACACACTTTTTTTTTACACACTTTTTTTTTACACACTTTTTTTTTACACACTTTTTTTTTACACACTTTTTTTTTACACACTTTTTTTTTACACACTTTTTTTTTACACACTTTTTTTTTACACACTTTTTTTTTACACACTTTTTTTTTACACACTTTTTTTTTACACACTTTTTTTTTACACACTTTTTTTTTACACACTTTTTTTTTACACACTTTTTTTTTACACACTTTTTTTTTACACACTTTTTTTTTACACACTTTTTTTTTACACACTTTTTTTTTACACACTTTTTTTTTACACACTTTTTTTTTACACACTTTTTTTTTACACACTTTTTTTTTACACACTTTTTTTTTACACACTTTTTTTTTACACACTTTTTTTTTACACACTTTTTTTTTACACACTTTTTTTTTACACACTTTTTTTTTACACACTTTTTTTTTACACCAAGGCACAAAAAAAAACAAAATCCACTTAGCGTCTGACTTGTATCAAGCGGTTGAATGGTCAGCGTCTGTTCACCAGTGGTGCGGCTGATATTTAAATTCTGGAACTAACCCCCTCCAGTCTTAACCTCTGAACCGTCATGGTTCAAACCTTTAATTCAAAGTACAAGATGAATCGTTCTAGTAATTACAAAATTACCCCAGGAGGTAGACAATCCTCTGCCAACCGGACTTTCGGATTCTGGGGCGTCCGGGCTAAGTAAATAATCGACTTATGACACTATCCTCAAATGTGCTAACAAAAACTATACATTAATCAATGCACACCTCCCGGTTAACGAAGAAAATAAATCTAATCTTGAAAAAGTAAATAAGTCCTGGGAAATTCTGGAAAAGACTATCTCTAAATTTCCTACCAACCATGTAAAAATCCTATCGGGTGATTTCAACGCCGCCCAACTAGGGAAAGAAAAAAGTACAGGAAGGAAAACTGTCGGCAGTTTTCCAACTCATAAATGGGCCAACCATAATGGTAGAAAATTGGTTGAACTATGTTCGCAGTTTAATCTAAGAAGGATGTCAACACAATTTAAGAAGAAAATAACAAAACAAAAGACATGGATGTGCCCAAACACGTACATGGATGAATTTCAAAATGACCATGTTGCCAATTCGTACCCCAATTATAAAGAGATTTTGAACGTTCGAGTCGATAAAGGAGCAAATATAGACACGGATCACCACCTGACTAGTATCAAACTTAGCTGAAAACCTCGAAAACTTATTCAAAAGAGGCTGCTAATACCAAAGTTTGACCCAACGAAAATAAAACCAGCCCTAACAGAAGAGCTAGATAAACAACCAGCACAGAACTGGCAAGAATTGAAACAAAAAATTATTAAAACAGCCTTAAAGTTGGTCCCTTTACAAAAACGTAGAAAACATCCGTGGTGGGATGAAGTTTGCGAGCAAGGAGTATTAAGCCGAAGTAAAACATTCAAAGATTGGAACAGTCAAAAGACAGTTATAAACTATAACATCTTTTTGGAAGTAAGAAAAGAAACATCGAAGCTAGTTAGAGAAACTAAAAGAAAATATGAAAACAATCAACTTATTGAAATAGAAAAAGATTTCCAAAAAACTAACACCCGAAACTTTTATAAAACATTTAAAACTAAATTAATAGGCTATCAACCGCAAAGTCTTTGCTTCCAAAATGAAAACGGACAATCAGCTCTAAATAACCAAGACAATTGCAAAGAACTAGCGAAATATTTAGAACAAATAGTAAACTGTCCTGAGCCCTTAAACAAATTAGCAACACTAAACCCTAAACAAACAAACCCAGATTCATTACCACCGAAAGAAGATGAAATAATTAGGCAAATCGAGCGGCTTAAAAATGACAAAGCTTCTGGAGAAGATGGAATCACTGCTGAACTTTTGAAATCCGCTGGTCCCCAGGTACACAATCAAGGAAATAACCAAAATTCTACGAGAAGTTAGGCGAACCGAACGGATTCCGGAAGATTGGAAAGAAGCTCTAATCTATCTACTACATAGGAAAGGACATAGAACGGATGTAAACAACTATAGAGGGATATTTCTTCTCCCAGTTTGTTACAAGATTCTATCTCAATGTCTACTAGACAGAGCACAGGGACAGTTAGAACCTAACATTGGTGAATATCAACCAGGTTTTCGACCGGGGGGCAGATCCAGCCCTGAACAGATCCTGAATCTAAAGTTGATTCTAAGACATCAAGAACTGTACAATAAAAATCTCGTCTGTACATTTGTGGATTTCAAAAAAGCATGAGACTCTATTGACCGCGAATCTTTATTCCGAATCTTCCGAAAGAACAAGGACCAGATCTCTGAAAAAACGCTGGGGATTATTAAAGCAACGTTAACTAACACAAGGTTAAAAGTAAAATTCATGGTTGACATCTCTCAGAGCCCTTCGAAATTAAAACTGGAGTGAGACGAGGGGATGGAGGACTCTCGCCACTCCTATTTAACTGTGTTCTAGAAAAAATAATATAGGAGTGGCGTGAAAAAAAATAAGTTGGCCCTGAATGTTGACCAGCCCATTAAACTGGGGAGAACCAACATCAATACTGATTGTCTGGCATCTGCTGATGATCTAGCAATTTTAGCTCAAGATATATTAAGGGCACAGATACAGATTGAAATCCTAAAGGAAACAGACTAAGCACGCCATAAGCTAACATGACCTGCAACAGACTAAGAACGCCATTTCTAAAAACAAAATATGGTAACATCAGACGAGTCTCTCAATTCAAATATTTGGGTGAAATAATCATGGAAAATGGATTGGAAAAAGCGGCCAATAAGGATAGATGTCAAAAAATGGAAACGGCATTAAGGCTTACACAAAATATTTATAACAAAAAGTGCCTATCTAAAAACATAAAACTGAGACATTACAACACAATTATTAAGCCAGAATGTCTATATGCTGCAGAAACGCTCATTTTGAATAGAAAGAGGGACATCGAGGACATTGAAAAGAAGGAAAGAAAAATCCTAGGCCCCAAACAAATAAATAGCCACAACATACCGACATCGGGAATACCAAGAGATCAAACAATACTCAGATATACATAGCGATATGTGAGAAAAAGAAGACTTAAATTTTACGGACACATAAAACGGATGAATCCGAGTAGGCTAACTAGACAAATAGTCGAATTTTATGAAAATAGGAGTAGAGTCGACTTCGACTTATCTAGCCAGGCTTTTGGGTTAGCCCTCAAGGCTCTTGCCCGTTTCTAGTCAACTTTACCCTATATGGGCACTAATTTTTTAGGGTCTCTATCTGACCCGGGTATGCCTAGCAAGTGGCATAGATAAGAAAGGATAGTCTATAAGATGATCCTGGCGAACTTCTGAGATTAATATGAAAGAAAAGGAAAATGAAATTTTGCTTTTTCCCCATCAGCAATATGACGGGTTTTTTGCCATTGGTCCGGTCCGATCGATCGGAGATGATCTCTCAGACCGCCTGGCCACGGCGGTTAGGGACTGTTGTCGAAGCGGTCTTACGCGAGCCGGGAATCGAAAATTCGATTCCTTTCTGCTCGCAGCCCGTAAGGCAAATTGGGGCAATTGGCTAGCTTTACCCGGAAAATCCGGGTAGGTTGTCCGGTATAGATAGGACTAGCGGGTTTTCGCTCAAGCTTGCCTGTAGGCAAAACTTGGCGTAAATTTGGGAATGGAATTTAGAGACCGGGGGTACACCGGTCTCTATAATAATTTGAGTGTTTCGAACGTACCACGGCGCGTTTAGTGCCATACGCAAGGTTTTGTTCTGAAACGTTTGTGAAGTTATTTAGCCGCCGTCGGCGTTAGAAAACGAAAATAAATCGTAAGACCGTATAAATAAAAGGGACTTATCATTGTTACGTAAAATTGGGTTTTAACTATCGGAGATAGTTTACTCGAACGACAAATCAAGAAGTACAAAAGTTTGAGGATTCCGTACCCCTTGCTGATAGGAGTAGAGCTAAAGTAGAAATAATTAGATGGATTGCTGCAATTAAAGAGGACCTAAGATCAGCAAATATTACACAAAGTGAAATTCAGGATAGAGGCTGTTTCAGACACAAGGTGAACGTTTGGAAGGTTGGCCAGAGAGAAAAATGTAGGAAGACCGGAACAACTTGGTCTGACGAAAGGAAAAACGCTCATAGCGAAAGAATGAAATTAGTATGGGTGCGAAGGAAGGTTAACAACAACAAACGCCTCTAATTGTACATCGCGTGGTCCACCAGGGCCCATAAGTAAATAATAATAATAAATATATATATATATATATATATATATATATATATATATATATATATATATATATATATATATATATATATATATATATCAGATAAATTTTGGAACAAAGTATGTTACACCAAGAGTCAATAACCACCTGAGGGTTCCCGCGAAAAAAAAATAAGGACATTTAAAAAACCAACGACACCTATGGAGGCTGTCTTTTTTCTTCGACGAATTTTGGGAAAACCGGCCAAAACCATAGAGCCCGGCTAGCACATATCATGTACAAGATGGACGACTCTCGGATAGATCGAAAGTTTTTATTTTTCGAGAATAATCATTTACATCCTATACACATACACTCTAAAAAAGCGTCGAGCGTTATCGCTGGAAAAAAAAAATCCCGCTAATTTCAACTCGGGCATTAAGCCACAATAATATTCGGGTTTTCAGTTTGTGTGTGTGTGTGTTTAAAAATATTTTACTTTCATGCATCTAATGCTAATTTCGAACCTAGATGTCTGTGCGGATAGGCGATATGCTTGATATTTTTTTTTTTATATTTAAAATTCGTGGCTCTGAAAAGAGCCATTTTCTTTTTATTATCGTTCGAAATATTAATCTCGCCAGTTCTTGCTTCTGATCTTTGATACGTTTATCTATTTTTACTTGGAACTGGTGTATTTGGTCACGGCTTTGGTCCCCTCGCTAACGGCGTGTTTGGCTAATTCACCCGGTAAAAGTAATCTGACCGCCGTTTGAATTTCTCTACTGGTTATGGTCGATCTTTTGTTGTAATGAGCCAAACGCGATGCTTCGGCCGCTATCCTCTCGAAAATGTCATTAACGAAAGAATTCATGATCGACATGGCCTTGCTGGAAATTCCCGTATCCGGATGTACCTGTTTCAGCACTTTGTAAATATAAATGGCGTAACTTTCCTTCCTCCTGCGCTTCTTTTTTTTATCACCTTTCGAGATGTTTTTTTGTGCCTTTCCCGCTTTTTTGGCCGCTTTCCCGCTAGTTTTTGGTGGCATTATGGACAAAGAGGACGATTTTTTTTTAAATGTACATACGGTACAATAAAAATCCGTATCATAAATTGACCCTTGAGCCGATAAAAGTTCACTTCTTTTTTGTACTGGAGCGTACGGGTACGATATGCTCCGCCCATTTAACCGTAAGGCGTATTTTTACGATTCCATTGGAGACTGTACCGCCGCATATATATAAAAAGGAAGGAAAGAAGGGGGGGACATCCCGACAGAAAATAGTCTCTCATCTGACTCTACGACGACGGTCGTGCCGTGCGATCTGATCAATTGTAAGCAAAGAACAAAAAAAAATCAGCATGTCTGGACGCGGAAAAGGAGGCAAAGTTAAAGGAAAGGCCAAGTCGCGTTCGAATCGTGCCGGATTGCAGTTTCCGGTCGGCCGTATTCACAGATTGTTGAGGAAAGGAAATTACGCGGAACGCGTAGGTGCAGGAGCACCGGTATATTTGGCCGCGGTAATGGAGTATCTTGCCGCCGAAGTATTGGAATTGGCCGGAAACGCCGCCAGAGATAACAAAAAGACGAGAATTATCCCACGACATTTGCAGCTCGCCATTAGAAATGACGAAGAATTGAACAAACTATTGTCCGGCGTGACCATCGCACAAGGTGGTGTTTTACCTAACATTCAGGCCGTGCTATTGCCAAAAAAGACCGACAGTAAAACGAAGTAAAATCGAAACAACTTCTCTATCCCTACTTGAAGATGATGATGATGATGATGGTCTTCGCCTGATTCGAAATATCGGTCCTTATCAGGACCAACAAAATATCTATGAAAAGAAAAAACAATATTGATCCGTAAACAAAAATTAAAGTTACAAACGAACAACGGACGTCAGATATATATTATTCGCCGGTTCTAGTCTCGATGGATTTTTTTATTTGTATTTTTTTTTAATTTTTTTTATTTTTTTTTAAATATATAATTGTACAAAATCAGTTATTATTAGTAATATCGAATTACTACTCGGATATATTTCGGCGTCTTGTCTAAATGGATGTTTTTTTCTATATTTCTTTTAATTTCAAGTAACAATAAATGTTGTGGTTCTGAAAAGAACCGTTTTTTTTTTTTGGAAAATGTTACGCTTTCGTAAACATATTTTCCTACATCATCATTCCAGATGATGGTTTTGGTGGTGGTGGTCGTCGATAATCTGTATTGGGAACATTCGATTTATTCATACCTCTTGAAAGATTAAGATGTAACGACGAAAATCGGGGTCTTCGTTTATTTCTTCTTTTTTGGGGAAGCTGCTTTCTTCGCTTTGCCCCCGCCGGCAGCGGCGGCGGCAGCTGGAGATCTAGCGCTTTTCGGTTTAGGAGCCTTGGGTTTCTTGGTAGGGCCGGCTTTGTTTGATTTCTTCGCTTTCGACGGAGATTTCGCCTTCGATGGCACCGTAGCGGCGGCGGCGGCAACTGTTACCGCCGAAGATCCCGAACTAGCCGATTTTCCCGTTTTCTTTTCGACGGCTTTCTTTACCGAAGCCTTCTTCTCGGCTACGACGACCGCAGCTTTCTTCGATTTTCCTGCTGCCTTTTTGGTTGTCTTTTTTTCAGTCGTCGCTGCTGCTGCTGCTGCTGCCACCGCCGCTGTCGTTCTTTTCGTCGGACTCTTTTTGCTACCTCCTTTGGCCGCCGCCGCCGCCGCCGCCGCTCCCACTGAAATATTTCTTTTCTTTTGTCCAGAGGATGAAGAAGCAGCACTCGTCGCCGATTGTTTCGCTTGAACCGACGAACTAGACGATGCCGCTGCCAGCTTAAAAGAACCGGACGCACCTTTTCCTTTGGTCTGAACCAGGGTACCGGATGCAACTGCCGATTTTAAATATTTCTTGATGAAAGGCGATACTTTCTCGGCATCGACCTTGTAGTTGGCGGCAATATACTTCTTGATCGCTCTCAATGACGAACCGCCCCTTTCTTTCAATCCCTTAATTGCGTTTGTTACCATTTCGGCCGTCGGTGGATGCGTAGCTTTGGCTTTGGGATTTTTTCTTTTAACGGTTTTTTCCTTTTTTGATGAAGCCGATGCCGCCGCCGCCGCCGCCGACGACGGTGCGGGCGGTACAGACGAGGGCCCGGAACCGCCTCCGCTTGTGCCCGACAGATTAGATGGAGATGTAGCCTGACCGGCGATTTCCGCGTCTGCCATTTTGCCGCGCGCTCGCGCGTGTTATCGTCAAATGTTAATGTAACGAAGAACTCACTACTATCGCGTTTCGCTAAAGAACAGAATCGTATTGCTGCTCGTCCTTCGTCGTCTGTTGCGTCTTACTAAATATGCCCACTCGCTCCACCAAAAAGTTGCATAGTAAGTAAAACGGGCGAACGGCGGACTGAGCGTCTGACTGTCGACACTGCTCCTGATTCCGGCTTCGCCGGGACCTTTAACGAGCTCGGAACAAAGTTTTTATTTTGTATTTTTCATTAGTAAATGCCATTCACCGGATTGCAATATTTAACTTGATTCGTTGTCAATACCTTGAAGCTACCGGAGGCATTTGGTTCATGTCGATCCTTCGACAAGGTTCAATTTAAAAAAATCACAACTAACCGACGATCTCGACGTTTCAAGAAAAACATTCTAATTAGTTCGATTATTTCAGTTAAGTAAACCAGATATTACAGATTGTCCAGGCGATACAAATACCTCAGATATATCACCGATCGGTGGAGTATTCGGATTTCGAGATATATAAACGACTTTGCCGAAAAAATGTTTTTCCCGATGACCTGTCACCGTTCTATTCTCCCTTTGAAAGGTAAACG